>SJYA01005248.1:0-27791 GCA_006410615.1 Neotragus moschatus
TGCAGTGCCAACAGGCCTGTGGGATTCTTCCCCTTCTTGAACTGTTCCTGTATCATTGACTCCAATTCTTCACAGAAAGCCTAAAAAAAGGCAAATTAAAACAATGAGACACCTTGAGACACACGGCAAGGCTAACTATCACACAGACCAACTTTTTTGTTTGTTTTCATCCACTGCTGCGAAGGCAAACAGGTAGACCTACACATCACTACTTGGAACATAAGTCAGTACACCCTTTTTGGAAAGTAATTTAACAAGGTAAAAGCTAAGTGCTCTGAATAAATATTCTATTCCTAGAAACTATTTCTGAAGAACTAATCTGAGATGTGCTCAAGGGTTCATGTAAGGGTGTTCATTCCAGCATCACCAATAAAAGGGAAAAGAGGTAACAGTCTACATTTTAAACAGAAGAGAACTGACGAAATACACTCAGTCACCTTACAATGGAATTCTATGCACACAGTCAACACGGAAGGCCAAAAACTAAATCACACTAGGCATTGAGAACAACAGGTACTGGGGGGGCAAAAAAACTGCTTTGCCATCAAGGAACTTAAAACTTAGTAAGGGAAATGCAAACAGAAAAAGTCCCTAGTACAAGGGACTGACCGTCTGTCTCAGCAGCATTCTGGATGAGGTGTATGTGCAACACAGGACCAAGCTTAGCAACGAGCAGTGAGCCTGGAAACCCCCACCTGGATCCCAGCCTCTGGTCCCAGTAAGCAGTCACCAGCAATGAGCTTGTCTGCTGGCTTGGTCCCAACTCCCAACGGTCCAACAGCCGCACTCCCACCTTCCGTTCACTGGGGCCCATTTCCACCCTCATGTCCGAGACCAGCTCCTTCCTAGCAACCGCGTCCCTCTTTGACCTCCGAGCCAAGCACGTTTTCTCCACACACCCTCTCCTAGCGTCTAGCTCACCCTCCCTTCAACCCCATCGTGGTCCTAAGACCACATGGCGAGCTGGCATCATCCCCTCACTCAGCTGAGGCCCTTGGTTTTAACACTCTAAGCACGCCCTTGCTTACAGTTCTGACTCCCTGCCATTTCATCCGGCAAAATCCCAGCCCCAGGTAAGTTCAACTCTTCACCCTTCCTATTCGTGAGCACTGGCAGGAGCACACCCTTCTGAGTGTGTTCCCAGCTTCTCTTACCGCCTCCCTCGTCTACTCTTCTACGCCACTCCCCATGCCCACTCTGAGCAGATGACTCCCATGGTTACTCCGCAGAGAACAGAGAATCCTGAAGGCAACTTCACAGGTTCCCTCTCACAGCTCCCAACTGCTGGCATCCACACCCACAGAGAGGGCCTTCCCACCCCTGGCTGCAGCTCCTAAAACCCAAACACCAACACTGGGTCCACGCCACCCAGGGGCTTCCAGACTTAGCAGCCTTTTCCCTAGTGTCCTCCTCTTTCCAGATCCCACAAGGCACGTGGGTCGGCAGCACTCTGACACTGACTGTATTTGCAACATCCCCAGGGCCTGCACAGTGCCTGGCACACACCTGATGTTCAAAGTTTAGCTTCTTCACTCTCTCCTCAGTGATTCTCACTTAGTTACTTATTCTCAAGCCAGGTCTAGACGTTGTCCTGATTCTTCTGTTCCCTCTGTCAGCTCTTCCTCCACGTCCATCAGCAAGTCCTACTTATCCCACCTTCAAAATAAAACACAAAGGAGCCCACCTCTCTCCACCTCCACCACCACCCCCTGGCCCAGCTACCAGACCTCCTGTCTAAAGACAGCTTCCTCTCTCTTCCTGTACAATGGTCTCTCTACCAACCCAGAATGACTCAGACTGAAAAGCGCCATCCCCACCTGCAGCCCTCCAGTGCCCCTGTGCTGTGCTCCGAACGCGACAGACTTGAGAGCTGAGCCTCCTAGGACCTCCTAGGCCTCCCAGGCCTAGACCTCTCAGGCCTCCTAGGACCACACCCTCCTCCCCTCCAACCCCACCACACCTCCCCCTCCCTCTCGCTCCCTGTGCCCACCGCAGGGGCTGCCCTTTCACTCCCCAAGCTCGCTCCTAATTCCATCTCTGCAGCTCCCTCAGCCTGGAATGCTGCTCCCCTCCCTGCAGGCAGGCTCCTTCCTGTCATTCGGAGTTCAGATTCCCACTCAGAGAGGCCTGTTCCAACCAGCCACACACAATCGAACCAGCCAACTGTCCTCCGCACTGTGTTACGTGTGTTGTGTCTTGGTTATCTCCTAACTAGAATGTAAAGTCTGAGAGCTGCTCTGGGCGCTTACACAGGTGTGATACATGTCACAGTTCACCCAGGTGTGTGCTGAAGACTCGTATACTTTATTCTAAGTGATGTTATTGAGGAATCACAAGTGAACAATAACAATCAAACACATAAGCTTTACGTGCCTGGTTTACTGCTAAATGCCCAACTCCTTGCAGACAGAGATGATCAACATATAAAAAAATAATAAGCTACCTGCCAGGTGACACCTCAAATATTAAGGAAACAAAACAATGGGCTAAGATGATAAAATGAGTGATACACACAAGCGCAGCTTCACCGACACGAGCAAACTACAAAGGTGAGACGGGCGGGCCCGCGTGGCCCTCGCCCCCAATGCATCCCTGCCTGCCTCTGCCGGTGGGAAACTGTAGCCAAAGAGCAAGTTTAACGAGAGAGGGGAGGAATGCTGAGACAGAGGGACACGGGCAGGGAGACTGAACGGCAGCAGGGCCGGCACTGAGCACAGGCAGGGCCTTTAGCTGTTCCTCAAGGGCTGCAGATAATATTCTGAGCCGTATCCCGTGAGCTGTCTTACAGATACCAAAACCCCAGGTGGAGACGTTAACCACATGATAACCAGACTGTACCCAGGACATGAGCTGCCAGTTTCAAGAAGTGACCACAAAGAAATGGGAACAAGTGCACCCCAGAACTGAAGACTAACTGTACCTAAAACAACCAAGATGATGCTAGTCAGACCGCTGGTGAAAAACTGAAGATGACTTTAGAGATGACTGATGTTTCTGCATATAACCTCCCCCTCATTCTATAAAAGCTCTCATCCCCTGCTTGTGGGGGGTGGGCCAAGAGTCAGCCTTTGGACAGATGTCCACCACTCTATCCCCCAGTTGCTGGCATCTGATATAAAGCAAACTTTCCTTTCCACCAACCTGGCCTGCTTGTTGGCTCTTGAATGGAGAGCAGCCAGACACCACCCCCCCACCCCGCCCCCCAACCAATGCATACGTTTTGGTAACGAAAACAGCACTACTTTACCTAAAGATGCAAATAGGAGACACTCAGTTGGGTGTGATTGTAGTTCCCATGCCGACCATAATTAAAGAGAAAATAATCAACAATCAGATACTGACTGCTAAGGTCTACTAAATGCCCAGAACGAAGCTAGGTGTTTTGAAGGAAAGAGTAATTTTTAAATAGTCCCAATATATTTACTTTAAATATATATATATTTTTAAAATGATCCCATAAAATATATATGGTAAAACATCTGTCTACAATGTGGGAGACCCGGGTTTGATTCCCTGGGTCGGGAAGATCCTCTGGAGAAGGAAATGGCAATCCACTCCAGTACTATTGCCTGGAAAATCCCATGGACAGAGGAGCTTGGTAGGCTACAGTCCATGGGGTCGCAAAGAGTCAGACACGACTGAGCAATTTCTTTTTTTTTTTTAATATGTATACAGACTTCCTGGAAAAGCAAAGAGAGTATAAAAAGGAGAAATAAACATCTCCTATCTTTTATGATATTGAAACTTTTTGTTTCGTCTGATGAACTAAACTTAACAGCCATACACATACATACATAAGGCACTAATTCCTGTGTTACAGTAAACGAACTTTAAAAACACAACAGAGCAGACGAGCTGAAGCAGTGGAGGCAGACAGGGGACCCAGGGTCAAAGAAAAAGCTTCTCTTACGGGACTTTGCAGAATCATGGACACTCTCTTTTTTTGCTCCATCATGTTGAAGTCCTGGCGAAGGTCTGGCGCCATGTTCCTCTCTCGCAAGTATTCTGGATTGTTCTCATCCACTCTGTCGAAATACCGCTCTTTGTGAGGGGCTGTGGTCGGGGGTGGTGAGGTCACCACTGCTGCCCGAGTGTCACCATTCATCGCACAATCCTTCTAGGTTCCTACAGAGTCAAAACAAAAGGAAGTACTGTTTTAGCATACGTGCCCAGCAGCATTTCACGATGAGCACATCAGCCTGATAAACAGTCTCCAGCACGAGGACGCCCTAACTGATCCACCAGGCACAGTCATGACGGGTGGTGCTTTCTCGTGGCTTCTCAGGCATGTGGAGGGCCACCATCTCCCACCCTCCCACCAACCAAGGGCAGTTTTGTCCTTACCACTGTTCTTCAGCAGACAACAGGAGAACAACAAACTCTTTAGATATTAAAATTTTGACCCCAAGATAAAGTCACCACGTTGTCCCAAACAGACAAGACCTTCTAATAGCAACACAGCTCATTTCCAGAGACATTTGATTCCTGACATTTTCCCCCCAAAAGTACTGGTAGCGACTCTGCAAAGGATTCTCCACACAGGTCAGAGGGAAGCTGTTCATACATCTGTGTTCACACAAACGGGAAATGCTCACCAACAAAAACCTTCTCAGTTCAAAGAACAGTAACATCAGGCTCTGAAAATGTCAACATGTCCTTGAGTTGGTGAGTAACCTGAAAAGGTGCCCAAATGGCTCAAATTTAACTGTTTGCTAATATAGCTACTTACTTTACACTCTTTTTATCCCAATCTTTTATCTGAAATGCTGTTCGAATGCCTAATTTAACATTCATCTTTTAACTACTACATCTCTAAACAGCACCTTCACTAATCATACAGACAGCTCAATTTCTCTTCTGCTTCCCTAAGCCACTGGCTCAGTGGTGGAGAGTCTGCCTGCCAGTGCAGCAGGTACTGGTTCAACCCCTGTTCCAGGAGGATCCCACATGCTGTGCAACAGCTGGGCCTGTGCACCACTACTGAGCCTGTGGTCTGGAGCCTGCACAGTGCGACTGCTGAAGCGCACACGCCCTGGAGCCCACGCTCCGCAACAAGAGAGCAGCCCCTGCGAGCCACCGCTAGAGACAGCCCGTGCGGCAGCGAAGCCCTAGCCCGGCCAAAAGTAAACAAATTAAAATTTAAAAAGAAGAGGCAGCAGAACCAGCATCCAGTACAGTTTTCAGCATACAGCAGGTATACAAATTAAAGTTTCGGTATAAATTAAAAAGAAGGAAATAATCTCAGATCCCAGGCAGAGTTTTAATGGAGAGTGAGCGAGCAACAGTTCCTCAAGCCACAGAGGCTAAGCAAAGTAGGGATTTAAAAGAGGTGATTAAATCAGCAACTAAAAAAGTGAACAGTGGCCCTTTCTTACACTGTATAGAAAAAATCATTCCAAATGGAACACAGATCTAAATGTAACAGCAAAACTATAGAATTCTTACAAGAAAGTGAATCAATCTTTGAGACCCCGGCTTAGGCAGTCTTATATGACACCAAAATAGCAACAAAAGAAAGAAAAAAAAAAACCCTTCCTAAAAATTAAACTATTTCTGCTTCAAAGGATATATAAAGTGAAAAGACAACCCACAAAATGGGGGGAAATTTACAAATCATGTATCTGAGAAAATACTTACATCCAGAATATCCAACTTACTTCAAAACCTTGAAAGTCATCAAGCAACCTCAGTAGATGCCACACAAACAGAACTGCCCAGCCGAGCCTAAATTCCTGACCCTCAAAATCACGAAATGTGAATAAGGCGGCAGCGACTTTAGGCTGCAAGGCCCTGGGACGGTCTGCCATGCTGCAGCAGCCGTCTCAGATAGCATCTGTGATGGCGAGGAGGACGGAAGCGGTGGGGCTGCAGGGAGACGCTGTTCTTCACTAGTCTTTGACCCCTCGCCTCCCCTGTCTGTCAATATACGAGTGTCCTCCTCCCTTACAGGTCGCTCAACCAGGAGGCCAGCAGGGCTGGGGTTGTAACGCTGGACCCCTGGCTGCAGAGCCCGTGTTCTTAACCTCTCAGCTGTACTGTAACTGATGACGACGACCAGAGCAGGGAAAAAAAGTGTCCCCAAAGGGATGGCAAGGGGTGGAACTGAGGGCACAGATGCCTTGAACAGGACGACCCAACCTTGGGAATCTTGGGCTAGCACTGTCAGCTTTTTAATGTGCATGTGAACTGCCTAAGCATCACGTTAGGATACAAATTCACAGCATCAGACAGAGCCCGAGATCCTGCATGTTTCATGAGCTCCCTAGTGACACCAACGCCGATGAACCTGGACCACAATTTGAATGTGTGCTAGTCGCTCAGTCGTGCCAACTTGGACCACAATTTGAAGAGTAAGTCTTTAAAGAATAACCGGTAGAAGAAAACATCTTTTTTTAAAGAGAAAGATCAATTTTGATACTGCTTTTCTGAAAGCTAAAGATATAACAGCATACTTAAAGTAACACTATTTCGAGGACTTCAAAGTATAAAAACAGTGACTAAAAGACAACAAAACATAACAAAGGAAACAATGGCCTTAAAATTTACCCTTCTCTGAACATATCTTTTAAAATGTTTGTTTCATCTGTTTAACCTAGTTTGTTCTATAAGAAGGACCCAAAAAACAAAATATTATTCATGGTTGTCTGACACTTCTTCATCAGATATAAATGAAGCGGACCATTCTGAGCCAATGATAAAAATGTTCACTTGAATGTTTTCGGAAACAAAATACAAAAGATTACACAGTATTAAGAGTTCTCTATTACCAAATGAGTCCCAATTTTAAACCATTTTCATCAGTAAATAAGACAGAGAGGAACATTTTAGTGGCAACTACAGCTGCTTCCTGGTTGCAGAGCTGACTGAAAGAAAACAATCTTTGTAAAACCAACATGTTAAAGATAAGACAGAGATTGCTCTCAATTCATTACAAATTGCCACGTGAATGGGGTAAGACAAAACACCGAAGACTAAATATGCAGTGCTCCATTCCTTCAATAAGGAAGTCCATAAACTTAAGTCAAAATATACGTATTCTGAGCCCAAGAAACAAGAATAAACATAATTCCACTTTTAAAGTACAAAACCTGTATTTGTTTTTTAATCAATTATAGCTTCAGGTTTCATTGATGCCGTTTTTAAGCATGTGTTAAGACAGCAAATTTTTCTAGGAAAATCTCTACGAAGAAGTCATTACTTAACCCAAATTTTTTAAAAAGAAATGGAAAATATACAGATTTCAAAAACTTCCTGCAACATTAGAATAATTTTTAAATAGTTTAAATAATCAGTGTCCAATAATACATGAATGGTCGTAATGTTATCTGTTCAATACAGCACTATGAAACTAGGAATATTCTTTAGCATAATGTACCTGGAGATTATATAACATGTTTAAGTAAAAAACTATAATTTCCTATTCTACTACACAAAGTTGTCAATATTATCACTGTAGTCACACACAGACAAGATGATACAATGGCAAATAAGCTGAGTAAACTGATTCAAGAGACGTGGGGATTAATGCTCCTCTAATGATAATGTTCCCCTATCGCAATTATTATAAAGTTGCTATAATTTAACCTGTGTAAATATTTTAAGATTTCACCAATCTTAAAATGTTGATACCCCAATCAATGAAATCTGAGAACAATACTTTCAAATAAAGAAACATACACACCCAACAGAACCCAAAAGTCTGCAAGAGCCATGGAGACAAGTGTGGCCTCCACAGGACACTTCATACTCACCCACTTCTCTCCATCTCTACCACGTCGCTCTAACCGAGATAATCAGCACTCGCCTCCTGGACACACAGCAGCATCCTCATTAACTTCTCTACTGCCCGTTTCCTTGACGTCGTGCCCACCGACCCATTTTTCACAGTGAGTACAGAGTTTCAAAATGTAAACCAGAGCATGTTATTCACCCCTCTACTTAAAATCTGACAAGGTCTCAGGAGGACCTTTGCCAGATCTCGCTTCAAATAAAATGTAAAATAAAAATCTAAAAATGACATTCAGGACAATCAGAAATTTGAACAATAACAGGAATTGGATAGCTTTAAGTAATCACTGTTAATTTTAGGTGTAATATTATGGTTATATCAGATTCATGTAGAAATGTTTACAGACAAAATAATGACATATGGAATTTGTCTAAACCATGCATGGGATAGAGGGAGAGTAGGGGTTACACAAAATCAACAACTCTGGCCATGAGTTAATAACTGCTGAGACCGGATGAGGGATAAAGAGAGCTCCCTATACTGCTCTACTCCGTGTGAGTCGGAGACGCTCCTAGAATAAAGTGCCTCCAGATCTCACATAAGCGCTCTCTGTCTGCCTCCAGATGAGCACATTTCAGCATGCGTGAAAGGATATTTTAAGATTAATTTTCCTTTCCTACTAACATGCCATCTAACCACTCTGCCGAGAATGTTATTCAGGAAATAACAGAAAGTGTGCCCTGGAATATTCTCTCCTAGCAAAGGTGTTCCAGCTCCAGCATGATTCACCCGCACTAATGTGTAACTAAACCTCAGATCAGAAACCAAACACATTTCTGTGTCTCTAAAACATCTAATGAGCTAATTCTAAAGCTCTGGGGGTAGATTTGATTATTTCTTGGCATCTCCCTTCTGGCACAGACATTTTGAGAACTATTCCAACCATTCACATGATGTACTTTTGAATTCCTAAAAACAGAATACTGAAGCAAAGGCTGAAGCAAGAAGGTGGCCATGAGCAAAGCTCTCTAGGTAACTCGAATGCTAGAAGACCCAGAGGCCTTTTCAGTTGCTGACTGTTCTCACAAGGAGCTCAGGAAGCAGAAAGCCGAGGAAGCAAGCCTGGAGGCAGCGAACAGGCTCACGTGGTAAGAACAGCGGCAGCCCCTGCTGGTGTCCGTGGCCCCTGACCCGCAGCTGCAGACAGCCTCTGGAACTGTCAACAGGAAAGCGAGGAAAGCGGTGTCGATCTCTGCAGTTTCCTCCTGCACGGCCACTACCTCCCGACGCTTCATACATCCATCAGAGCTGCTTCCCACAGCACGTGCAAGGCGCCAGAGGCAGAAAGGCAGAAAATGAGCAGGAGATCATAGACAAGTAAATGTGACCAAACACCCTTCACGTCATGAGACACCTGCTCATGCGTCAGCAGGGCAGAGATGTCTGGGGAGGTAGCAAAGCAGACTGAGGGTGTTACAAGTTGAATCGTACGCCCCTAAATTCATGCTGAAGCCTTAACTCCCGCTCCTCAGAATGTAACCTTATCTGGACACAGAATTAATTAAGACGACGTCACACTGGAACAGGGTGTGTCCCGGATTCAGTACTGATCTCAATACTGATCTCGGGTGGCCTCGGCCAGCAGAGGCCTGAAGCAGTGTTTTGGTCCCCGGCCAGACACTGAAGTTAGACCACGGCAGTGACAGCACTGAATCCTAACCTCTAGACCACCAGGGACCAGTGGCCAGTAACGAGGCCCTGGCCCGTCAGCTGTGTAGAAATGAATTTCCACATAGAGACAGAGGAATAGTGAGACAAGTGAAGAGTTTATTAGGAGAAAGAAGAGTGCACGTGGACAGACACACGGACGGGCTCATAGAGACAGCCAGGCCCTCAGGAGAGCTGAGCCACCGTCACGGGGCACTTTCTCTGGGTTTCCTTCGGCCAATCATCCCCCTTTGCCTGGCTCTGAGTCCATACTTGTTTCATCTTTGGGTCCTCCCACGCGCAACAGCATCTCTCAGTCAAGGCTGCTGCTGCTGCTGCTGCTGCTAATTCGCTTCAGTCGTGTCCGACTGTGCAACACCATAGACGGCAGCCCACCAGGCTCCCCCGTCCCTGGGATTCTCCAGGCAAGAACACTGGAGTGGGTTGCCATTTCCTTTTCCAACTCAGTCAAGGTAGATTTTAGCAAAGAGGCCTGTGGGTAGGCTGACATCACTTACTGTGGAGGGGAGGCCCCCTCCCTTTTTGACCTCCAAGGAGCCTTTCTGGGCATGTGCATTCAGGGAGGGCCCCCTGACTTCGTAAAGGAGGGATATGTGGTCTCTCTCTTCTCTGGACAGGCCTCCGCTCTCCTCCCTCTCACTACTTTGGAATGTCTGTCTGTCTACAGGAGAGGAACTCCGGCCCCTCAGCCTGGGGCCCATCCAGCCCCCGCCTCGATCTGATTGGCGTCCTTATGCAGGCGGGACCTCGGGACACAGACAGGACTACAGGGGGAAGGCCACGTACAGAGGCCCCTCACCGTCTCAGAAGGGACCTGCCCTGCTGCCACCCTGGCCGGGCATGTCTGGTCTCCACAACTGAGATGATAACCTCCTGGTGCCAGTCACCCAAACTGTGGGGCTATTCGTGGCAGCCCTGGGACACTGAAAGAGAGGGCCGCCAGGAAAGCTTCCCACGAGAGATGCTTTTAGAACTAAGTGGTACTTCCAGGTTGGCTTGGGGCAGGAGGCAGTCACTTGATCAATGAACATCTCTGGGAGGGCTCCATAAGGTTTTCACCCAGAAGTAAACAGGACACACTCAATTAAACAGAAGCCGGTCTCACAAAAAAAGGGAGGGGGTGGGCAGCTAGATGAGGCAATGTGCATGTTAAATAACTGGATCATGGGAATCATTTCACAGTGCACATACCCATGAAATCATCACGCTGTATACTTTAAACATATTACAGACAAATATACCTCAATAAAGCCAGGAAAAAACGCATAAAACAAAACAAAGTGGAGCCTTCGCTGGAAAGAGTGAGGAGACTTTAAACGAGTTTGGCGGAGCTGACACTGAAGGCTGAGCACAGTGCAACACAGAAAGTCCACACCCTGCCCAGCGCCTTGGTGGGGAAGCAAAAGGGACAAACAAGTCCCCGTCAGAAATTCATTCCAAATCTCAGAAACCTTCCACTGTGGAAGGGGTGCTCAGCCAGGCAATGAAAGGGGAAGCTCTAACATCTCCTGACAAAGGAGCCCAGCTCTGGAGCCCCCTCCCAAGTACGACAGAGCACTGCCACAGAGAGCTACACCTTCCACTGCCTATGTGACTACTGGCCCAGGCCCCACAAAGGACAAACACCCACCTTCTATTTAAGATTCCTCTTCACAGCTTCAGGAAGCTCTGTGCCCTGCCTGGGGCCACGCAGCTCACTGAAAGCCTTTAAGTACTCTGATCAGATCCCTTCTATTCCTGGGTCTCCAGATGCTCCCCTGGAGACAAACTGCTCAAAAGTTCAAGATAAGCTCTGGTTACTAAGTGGTAATTACTGATCTAAAACTCATTTTTTACATGTATTAACTCATTTTCCCTACAGATAAGGAAACTGAGAGGCATGAAGCAGTCAAGAGCCGATAGCAGGGTTACTGGGATCTTAACTCAGGCTGCCTGGCACCAGGGCACCTGCTTTTAACACTACCACATATTACCTCTCACTCTCACAGGCCCACAAGCTCAAATGTGAAAAAAATGAAAGGGTAAAATTGAATCAAAGCAGTGCTGCCTAGCCGAGCTACCTACTCTCACACTCCTTCCAATAAGGAACTATATGAGTGGCCCTCTTGCTTCTCTCCTTTAGGATGAATGCTTTAACAGGTTCCCAGCTTAAATATTCCACACTCTGTAACATTTTTGCAGTTATATAGCTGCTGTTTTCCTTTACTGTAGCATTTAATCAATTTTTTGGTGTATTACAGAGATTCCAATTACTTGCTGAAGGTTACACAGCCATGGTGGAAAAGAAAGACTCTTAAATTAAGACTATGCTTTAGAGACCACACTCTTATTGCTTCTATTAAACAGCCCTTTCGTGCGGAGGGAAGGATTCTTCCCTCTATGGCAGTAATGGGCAGAGGACAGACACCTAGGCTAGATATCAGTGGTTAGACCCACTAGTTCCACCGTGTAATTTCAACACTTAGGAAGTCCTCACCTATGAAGTAAAAATACCTTCTTAACTTAATGATTAAATGAGAAAATGTATCTGAAAGCACCTAAGGGAAAAAAACAATAAAACAGGATAGAAGCTAGTCATCATCTCCATGCCTCACAAACTCCATAACAAATATTCCCCAAATCCAGCTGAGGAAAATGCAAGGGATGCGAGGAGTGACCAATGTGTGAACTGGGCAAGGACAGCGCCACAGGCCACTGCAGAGGACGCGCTTCCACAGAGACTAGCTCACTCCGACAGCCCTGCTGAGTTCCTGAGGCCTCGAGGTAAGTAAGCGGCCACTCAGAACCTAAACCCAAGACCACTGGTTCCAAACGCCACGCTCACCCACAGCTGCCACACAGGAAGTCACAAGGTGGACACCGGCCAAGAGCAGGCAGCACACTGGAGTCTAAATGGCCCCATGATAGGCCCCAAAACAATCTAAGTGGGTGAACGGTGGAGAGGAATATAAAATCACTTTCTACCAGGAGCCAGCACAGGAGATCCCACCCATGACGAGGCCATGCGAAGGAGACCCGATAAGCAAGCCTTCGGGACTCAAGGGATTCCCTGAGCCGATCCCACCCATGACAAGGTCATGCGAAGGAGACCAGATAAGCAAGGCTTCAGGACTCAAGGGACTCCCTGGGCCGACCCCACCCATGACAAGGTCATGCGGAAGAGACCTGGCGAGCAAGGCGGATCAGGACCTGAAGGACCCCCTGGACCTGCTCGAGCATCGACTCCCACACCAGAATCTGTCTGTCTTACTAATTTATGTCTTTCACCAACTCTTCTGACATTAACAGGGGGCTATCCCTGACCACCTTTTTCTGGAAAAAGTTAACTTAGGGCTTTAGTTAATAAGTCTCCTGGACATGATAGGAGTGTTTCAATTCAAACCCTTCTGATGGCTTTCTAGCTTGCCTGACAGGTTTATCCAGACTCTTGCAGCTACGCATGTGATCGTTTACAGCCTCCCAATCGAAAGAGGCACGGGAAGCCTAAAACATTCTAAAAACATAGAGCCTTTCGAAGAGTTAAAAACTATTAGAATAGTGCTGGTGTCGGATTCCATTGTTGAGCCAATGCTTGCTGCCAAGTTCCCATATCCCTTATCCACTGTGCACCTGGGAGTGCATTAGTTAACATAGTTGGAATGTAAGAAAAACAAGTAGTAGCCTTGGAATTAACCACATCAGACCTTTGAGCTAATAAGCTAATAAGTACTTTCTTTGATGTAACCCACTGAACCTTTGCTCCATGAGACTGTAACTCTGTTTAGTACTTTCTGAGGCTGACACAGATTAGAGGTATAAAGAAAAAACACTTCAAGGGAAAACAAGTTTTTTGGTTGATCAACATTTATCAAGGAAAGAGTCATAAAATGTTAACAGGCCTCCTGGCCAGAAGATAATGTACAAAACCTAAGACCCTTGTTTATGGGAAAGGCATGCAGAAAAAATCCTGGTTTCAATTAAGGGCAAAACTGCTGGAGTGTTTGGGCTGACTCTGCACGACCTTGCATCTTTCATTACCCTCTATGTACAACTCAGGGTATAAAAGCTCCTTTTGAAAATGAAGTCACGGGCCTCGCTTACCGAAGCTTGGTCACCCCACATCATTCTTTCATTTCCTTTCGCCAATGCCATCCATCCTGAGGGCATCCCTGGACTCTGCTGAGGCTGGACCCCAGCAACTTTCCATTACTAATTTCACAAAATTCTGCTAAATTCACTAAATTACTAAACTCACAAAATTCATCCAAGCAAACAAAAAAACGCTATTTCAAGTAACACCCATTACTTCCAATAGCACGTGAGCAAATATTAGCCAGTATACTCTTAAGTGCTTTCAAGAAGTAACTTCACAAAGAAAACTACAATTCAGATTTCATGAGAGGAAACCAGGAGAAACAATTTCATGTGTTGCTGTTGTTAAGTCGCTAAGTCATGTACGACTCTCTATGAGACCCCATGGCCTGCAGCATGCCAGGCTTCCCTGTCCTTCACTACCCCCCAGGTATCTCACAAATTAGCAATTAACTACCCCTCCACAGGAGGGTCTCCAACCACAGTTACTATACCGATGCACACATTCTGAGATTTTCACGCCCAGCACACATGCAGAAAAAAAAGAATTCAATTTTATCCTCTGACCACGTCAATCACTTTCTCTATTTTAGTTCCTTCATGATACTGTTAACTGTCCTTCAATTCCTTTTCATTTTTTAGCTATATTTTTCCTGAAGCAATGACTTTCAAATTTACAGTTTAACTGAATCAAAACATTTTCTCAATTTCATTCCATGAGGGCAGCTTACTTTTATCTTTCTGGGAAGGAGGAGGAAGGGTAGCAAAGCTTGGCAGGGCTGTAAGTAAGGAAGAATAAAACACCACAAAAGCAAGCAGCTTTTTCAGAATTTAATGGTCAGTAACTAAATGTTCCAATTTGTGAAGTAATTGGTTCTGTGGAAGACAAATGATAAAAGAAAGCTTTGAAGGCATTACTCAGCCAAGACTAGTAAACCAAGAACAACAAAAGTGTGGAGAATGCTAAGACACACAGACTCTGTCCACACAGACACTGGAACACGAGCTGCTTCGTCAACTCTGGGACTTCTGAAAACGGTGTCAGCTTTCCCACTTTAGAGCGGAGCAGGAAGTACTTAAAATCACAAGAATCAGTCTCAATAAAAATCTGCCACAGGTTTACTCTCTGAAAAGTATTAATATTTGTATCAGCTGATGGAGACTGAAAACCCTTTATGCTATGAAATAATTATGAGCGCACAAATTCTTAGTGGTCTCAATGTCACAAAAATAAAGATATACTATTAAGTGAAAAAAAGCAAGGTACAGTGAGTGCTAACTTCAGCAGCACGGGTACTAAAACCAGAACGATGCAGGGATTAGCATGGCCTCTGTGCAAGGACGACACACAAATTCATGAAGCATTCCACATTTTCAAAAAAGCAAGACACAGAGAACAGCGTATCTAGAGTTCCTCTTGCAGCAGGAGGAAGGATAAGAAAAACACTCATATTTGCTTGTATTTGCATAAAGAACCGTAGGAAGAAATGTACTAGAAATTTAAGATGGTGGTTTGCACTTTTAAGGAATGGAGGATCCGGGTAGATGAAGGACAGAGAAGGTCAGCAGAGTCCTTGTACAAATATACATTCTTAAAGTTAAATTCATAAGAAGAAAAAGTTTAAAAATAAAACACCGTAAAGCACATAAATAAAATCCTAAGCATCCCTGAAGGTATAAATCAACAGCATACACAGTACCTTGGACTTCCAGCAGGGTAATGACATCAAGCATCTGTCTTAGAGTTTTACAGTTTAATATACTGTCTGTTGGGCACCTACCGACCTGGGCAGCTCACCTTTCTGTCACCTCTGACTGATCGTGACTAGGTAATGGCATCCAGAGAAATATCAATCACCTCAGACATGCCCACTGACACCACCCTTATGGCAGAAAATGAACAGGAACTAACAAGCCTCTTGATCAAAGTGAAAGAGACTGAAAACGTTGGCTTAAAACTCAACATTCAGAAAACTAAGATCATGGCATCTGGTCCCATTACTTTATGGCAAATAGATGGGGACACAATGCAAATAGTAGAGGCTTTATTTTCTTGGGCACCAAAATCACTGCAGATGGGGACTGCAGCCGTGAAAATAAAAGACGCTTCCTCTTTGGAAGAAAAGCTATGATAAAACTAGACAACATATTAAAGAGCTGACAAATCACTTTGCCAACAAAGGTCTGTCTAGTCAAGGCTATGGTTTTTCCAGTGGTTGTGTATGGATGTGAGAGTTGGACTGTGCAGAAAGCTGAGAGCCAAAGAACTGATGCTTTTGAACTGTGGTGGTGAAGATAACTCTTGAGAGTCCCTTGGACTGCAAGGAGATTCAACCAGTCCATCCTAAAGCAGATCAGCCCTGGGTGTTCATTGGAAGGACTGACGCTAAAGCTGAAACTCCAATATTTTGGTCACCTGATGTGAAGAACTGACTCACTGGAAAAGACCCTGATGCTGGGGAAGAATGAAGGCAGGAGGAGAAGGGGACAACAGAGGATGAGATGGTTGGATGGCATCACCGACTCGATAAACCTGAGTTTCATTGAACTCCAGGAGTTGGTGAAGGACAGGGAAGCCTGGCGTGCTGCAGTCCGTGGGGTCGCAAAGTGTCAGACACAACTGAGTGACTGAACTGAATCGATATATACTGTTAAGTACTTCAGCAGGGTGGCCCTATCCTGACTTTCAGGTGATAAAATGTAGGTTCTAAAGAGACTGTCTTATCTCAAGGTAGAAATATTAACCAAACTTTCAAGTGAGTTAAGAAAGTATTCAGTTAATGAGCCCCTCACAGTCAGTCTTCCAAAATGATTCTGTTCACATCAGAAGTATTTATGACTGAATATTTCTTTAAATCAGTACTGGCTCCACTGTGCAGCCACTGCATATTTCCAACTTACCGAAAGCAATGGAGTTCTTGGCCTCTAAGCACAACAGGGCATTTCATCCCATAAGAAATCAAGGGAATATGAAGTACCTCCCTTCCCAAGATAGGGAATGACAGGCAAGGTATACTGCTGAAGAAGAGGGCACTCAGCACACTGGCCTTGAAGTCCGAAGTTATGAAGGAAACACAGTCATCTTATTCATTCCGAAGGCCGACCAGGTTTCCCACGCGCCCACAGTCTAGGCGTCTCACACTGCTGTCTGGCGCACAGGAGGTGCCTGATAACAGTGTGAAAAGCCTGAAGAGCTGCAGGCAGCACAGCAGGCCTGAGGTCCCTGAGAGCCTTTCTGACGCAATGCTATAAAGACCTCCGTGGTTAAACCTAACCCCTTCATTTCAGAACTAGGAAACTGAGGCTCAGAAACAGAAGATGGCCCTGGGAACACTGGCAATCACGGCTGAGAACAGCAGCCCGGTGTATCAGGTCAGGCTGAGGGCAAGCCGGAGGTCCACTGCGCTGCTTTCTGCTGGATCCTGAACTTCTGAAGGCGCTTAACTTCTCTCTGAACATCAGTTTCATCACCTATAAATGGATGCTGTCATGGAAACCTCAAGGGCTATTATAAGAATCAGAAATGCTACTCAGAGAGTATTTAGCAGTGTTTGCCAGTGGACACATATTAAAGGGCGGCTATGATTACTGGACAAGGTTGGGTCCAAAGTGTCCTGGTCAAGTTTTATGGACATTCTACAACACCAAACTCCTTCTTGCTTGCTTTATTTTTACTGTTGGTGAGAAATAACTGAAAATTTCAGACATCTATGACAACTAAAATTGTTTTCAAAAACATATTAGAAGATATTTTCTTGTATGTATAGTTTCTCATTGTTATTACCACCATAGGAATGTCCTATGTTAATATCCAAAATACTTCTGAAGGCTTAAATAATTCGAAATGATATTTGAAGGAGAAAATCATGAAGGTCTTAAACTGAATGAAATGGCCTAATTTTTATTTTCTCATAATACGGAAAAATGGACAAAACCAATTGAAACAAAGGAAAATTATGCCTCAAACTGCATATATTTTATGCATTTATTCATTTAATCAAAATGTGCCATTCCAACAAACATGACACTACTGAGGTGGAGGGGAGATTTCAAACGCTCGAAGGCTCCGTCCACATTCGGGCCACAGAAGCCACAGGCCCAGCAATAACTTTCCAAATGCAACTGAGGTAGAAGCCGAAGGATATCCTCAGTGGATGCCTACCGAGCTCTTGCTGTTGCTCGGTCACTAAGCCGTGTCTGACTCTCTGCAACCCCATAGACTGCAGCATGCCAGGCTCCTCCGTCCTTCACTATCTTCTGGAGTCTGCTCAAACTCATATCCACTGAGCTGGCAATGCTATTTAAGCCTCTCATCCTCTGTCACCCCCTTCTCCTCCTGCCCTCAATCTTTCCCAACATCAGGGTCCTTTCCAGTAAGTCAACTCTTCACATCAAGTGGCCAAAGTATTGGAGCTTCAGCTTCAACATGAGTCATTCCAATGAATATTCAGGACTGATTTCCTTTAGGATGGACTGGCTGGATCTCCTTGCAGTCCAAGGGACTCTCAAGAGTCTTCTCCAACCACGGTTGGAAAGCATCAATTCTTTGCCACTCAGCCTTCTTTACTGTCCAACTCTCACACTGATACATGACTATTGACTATATGGACCTTTGTTTGCAGAGTGATGGATGCCTCTGCTTTTTACTATGCTGTCTAGGTCTCTCCTATCTTTTTTCCCACAGAGCAAGCGTCTTTTAATTTCATGGCTGCAGTCACTCTCTGCAGTGGTTCTGGAGCCCAGGAAAATAAAATCTGTCGCCGCTCCCACTTTTTCCCCAACTATTTGCCATGAAGCGATGGACCACGTGGCACAGGCCAGGCACTGTGTTAGCTTCGATCTGGGTGCTTGGACTCAACGCACAAAACAGAGATTTCTGCCTTCAGGAAACATACACTAGCAGAGGGGCCAGGCTATAAGTGAGCTACATAAATAACTTACACATTGCCATGGGCAGGGGACTGGGAGGATGGGGGNACGGTTGGAAAGCATCAATTCTTTGCCACTCAGCCTTCTTTACTGTCCAACTCTCACACTGATACATGACTATTGACTATATGGACCTTTGTTTGCAGAGTGATGGATGCCTCTGCTTTTTACTATGCTGTCTAGGTCTCTCCTATCTTTTTTCCCACAGAGCAAGCGTCTTTTAATTTCATGGCTGCAGTCACTCTCTGCAGTGGTTCTGGAGCCCAGGAAAATAAAATCTGTCGCCGCTCCCACTTTTTCCCCAACTATTTGCCATGAAGCGATGGACCACGTGGCACAGGCCAGGCACTGTGTTAGCTTCGATCTGGGTGCTTGGACTCAACGCACAAAACAGAGATTTCTGCCTTCAGGAAACATACACTAGCAGAGGGGCCAGGCTATAAGTGAGCTACATAAATAACTTACACATTGCCATGGGCAGGGGACTGGGAGGATGGGGGTGGAGCGGTCAGTGGCAACATTAAGGGCTCCAGAGGTGGTGAGAGTGACAGGTACTCGAGTAACAGCTACAGCCAGGCCAGGAGTGAGGAGTGGCTTTGTTTGGGAGTGGGAAAAGGGGATGAAGTAACTCTGCTTATCATCATTTTCTTTAAGGATTGAAATATTTCAGTTACGTCTTGGTAAATAAGCAAAAAAAGATATTAACACTAGGAGGGGCCTTCATACCCATGTCCAAAACAGAACTCTTAATTGGCCCCCAGCCTAGCCTCCCTGCTTGGACTCAAACTCCTGTAACACATTCCCCGTAAAAACACAATCACATCAGGTCCTCCTCCTACCTGATTCCTATCAGTGACTTCCTACAGTCCCTGAGTAAATCTGAACAGCTGATACCAGCCAGCAGGGACCTTTCCAGCTAGGGCCCAGCAATCTTTTGCCTCCTTGTCCCGGATAAACTTGCTTCCTTCTTCTGCAAAAACACCCAGCTCCTTCCTGCCTCGGAACCTTTAGACCCTTCTCTGCCCAGAACAAATTTACTTTAGCTACTTTGAGCACCTTACTCCTTATCAGTCAGGTTTCAGGTCAAATTTCACATCCAAGTTTTGAGAAAAGTTTCCCGTACTGCAAGACTTAGAGCAGCCCCTCTTCCCAGCTCTCTCACATCACCCAGGGTTTTCTCCTCTTTCAAGGCATTCATCTGTACTTTCAGAGTACGGATTCTGGACTTAGCTGCTTGAATTCAAACTCCAGCTCGGCCATTTACTGGCTCTGCAGTTGTTTAGAGGCTAGGCTGTGTCCGACTTTTTGCAACCCTATGGACTGAAACAGCACACCGGGCCCCCTATCCTCCACCTCCTCCCCAAGTCTGCGCAAGCTCATGTTCGTTCCGTCGTTGATGCCATCCAACCACCTCACTTTCTGCTGTCCCTTCTCCTGTCCTCAATCCTTCCCAGCAACAGGGTCTTTATGTGACTCAGCTCTTCCCATCAGGTGGCCAAAGGATTGGAGCTTCACCATCAGTCTGAACAATGAATATTCAGGGTTGATTTGCTTTAGGACTGACTGGTTTGATCTCCTTGTGTCCAAGGGACTCTCAAAAGTATTCTCCAAAGAAGAAAATAAAAGGGGCGGGCGGGGCAGTCTTCCCTAGCACCACAATTTGAAGCATCAATTCTCGGGGCTCAGTCTTCTTCATAATCCAACTCGCATCCATACAACCGGAAAAATCATACCTTTGACTGTACAGACCTTTTTCAGCAGAGTGATGACTCTACTTTTTAATACATTGTCTAGATTTGCCATAGCATTTTTTTCCAAGGAGCAAGAGTCTTAATTTCATGGCCACAGTCAGCATCTGCAGTGACACTGGAGCCCAAGAAAATAAAATCCGTCACTGCTGCCACTTTTTCCCCTTCTATTTGCCATGAAGTGATGGGACCCAATGCCATGATCTTCGTTTTCTTTTCAATTTTAACTTTATTATTTTTTTTTAAACTGAAGGATAATTGCTTTACAGAATTGTGCTGGTTTNGAGCCCAAGAAAATAAAATCCGTCACTGCTGCCACTTTTTCCCCTTCTATTTGCCATGAAGTGATGGGACCCAATGCCATGATCTTCGTTTTCTTTTCAATTTTAACTTTATTATTTTTTTTTAAACTGAAGGATAATTGCTTTACAGAATTGTGCTGGTTTCTGCCAAACATCAACATGAATCACCCACAGGTATATATATGACCCTTCCACTTGAACCTCTCTCCCATCTCCCTCTCCATCCCAGATCTTAGGTTTTTTGAATGTTGAGTTTTAAGCCAGCTTTTTCATGCTCCTCTTTTATCCTCATCAAGAGGCTTTTTAGTTTATTTTCGCTTTCTGCCATTAGGGCAGTATCAACTGCCTATCTGAGGTTACTGATATTTCTTCCAGCAATCTTGATTCCAGCTTGTGGATCATTCAGACCATCATTTCACATGATGTATTCTGCATGTAACTTAAATAAGCAGGGTAAACTCCTTTCCGAATTTTGAACAAGCTCGTTGTTCCATATCTAGTTCTAACTGCTGCTACTTGAACTGCATACAGGTTTCTCAGGAGGCACGTAAGGCGGTCTGGTATCCCCATCTCTTTAAGAATTTTCCACAGTTTCTTATGATCCACATAGTCAAATGCTTTAGCATAGTCAATGAAGCAGATATTTTTCTGGAATTCATTGCTTTTTATATGATCAAAACGGATGTTGGCAATCTCATCTCTGATTCCTCTGCCTTTTCTAAACTCAGCTTGAACATCTGGAAGGTCTCGGTTCACACACTGTTGAAGCCTGGCTTGAAGGATTTCGACCATTACTCTGCTAGCGTGTGAGATGAGTACAATTGTGTGGTAGTTTGAAAATCCTTTGGCACCACCTTTCTTTGGAACTGGAATGAAAACTGACCTTTTCCAGTCCTGTGGCCACCGCTGAGTTGTCCAAATTTGCTGGCACGCTGAGTGCAGCACTTTCACAGCATCATCTTTCAGGATCTGAAACAGCTCAGCTGGAATTCTATCACGTCCACTAGCTTTGTTCATAGTGACACTTCCTAAGGCCTACTTTTCTTCATATTCCAGGATGTCTGGCTCTAGGTGAGTTATCACACTACATGGTTATCCAGGTCATTAACCTTTTCTGAATAGTGCTTGTGTGTATTCTTGCCACCTTTTCCTAGTCTCTTCTGCTTCCGTTAGGTTCCTGCCCTTTCTCTCCTTTACTGTGCCTATCCTTGCATGAGACATTCCCTTGGAATCTCCATTTTCTTCAAGAGGTCACTAGGCTTTCCCTTTGTATCCCTTTCATTGTTTGCTCTGAATGCTTTCTTACCTCTCCTTGCTACTCTTTGGAACTCTGCGTTCTGTTGGGAGTATCTTTCCCTTCCTCCTTTGCCTTTTGCTTTTCTTTTCAGCTATCTGTAAGGCCTCCTCAGACAGCCACTTTCTCCTCTTGCATTTCTTTTTCTTGGGGGTGGTTTTGGCCACCACCTCCTGTACAATGTTACAAACCTCCATCCACAGCTCTTCAGGCACTCTATCAGATCTAATCCCCTGAATCTATTCACCACCTCCACTGTATAGTAAGGGATCTGATCTAGGTCATACTTAGTCTAGTGGTTTTCCCAACTTTCTTCAATTTAAGTCTGAATTTGGCAATAAGAAGTTCATGATCTGAGCCACCATCAGCTCCCGGTCTTGTTTTTGCTGACTGTATAAAGCTTCTCCATCTCTGGCTGCAAAGAATATAATCAAGCTGATTTCAGTATTGACCATCTGGCGATGTCCATGTGTAGAGTGATCTCTTGTTTTGTTGGAGGAAGGTCTCTGCTATGACCAGCAGGTTCTCTTGGCAAAGCTCTGTTAGCCTTTGCCCTGCTTCATTTTGCACTCCAAGGCCAAACTTGCCTATTACTCCACGTATCTCTTGATTTTCTACTTTTGCATTCAAGTCCCCTCTGATGAAGAGAACATTGTTTTCTGGCATTAGTTCTAGAAGGTCCTGTATATCTTCACAGAACCAGTCAACTTCAGCTTCTTTAGCATTAGTGGTTGGGGCATAGACTTGGATTACTGTTGAATGGTTGGAATGGTTTAGATGTTGAATGGTTTGGAATCAGTGAACTAAAATGGATGGGAACGAGTGAATGTAATTCAGATGACCATTACATCTACTACTGTGGGCAAGAATTCCTTAGAAAAAATGGAGTAGCCCTCACAGTCAACAAGAGTCTGAAATGCAGTACTTGGATGCAATCTCAAACACGACAGAATGATCTGTTAGTTTCCAAGGCAAACTCTCTGTAAGCTTCGGTAAATTTCTAAATTTCCTTGATCTCACCTTCCACATCTGAACTAGTGAGGCTAACAAACGTACCCCCTCATAATGTGCAAAATGTCTAGCACGAATGTCTGACCAACTAACTGCATACTAATACACTAAGTGTCACTTCTTGGTGCTCCCTTCAGAAATCCACTGTCTCCCCAATTAGGACGCAGCCGATCCAGAGAGGAGGAGACTGACCTCTCCCACTCAACACTGTCTGCACAAGGCTGACACCTAGGAGGCCCTCGACAAACATACACTGAGTAAATACACACTCAGGTCTCACACTGTGGACTGGCAATGCTAATCTAAGTCTGGATTCCAGAGGTATCTGACTGTAAGAAAAGTCATCACTTTGCCCCATTCAATCAAAACTGACGTATGACCAAGAGACTCTGGGGATACAAGCAGTTAACTAAACAAACTCCAAATCTCAGTCTACCACTCACAAGGAAGTTCCAGGCTGCAAACCAAGAATCTGTGTATCAAACTGGGTTTTATGTTTCAAGTTACCTGGGTGTTATGTTTCTAAGAACTACGTCAATTCCCAAAGTTGGTAGACAAAACTAAAGCTGTATCTGTCTCTAGCTGACTGATTTTGGAGACTCACGCAATGATAACTCCCAAGGTCAGGAATTAAGAAAAGGAGAATTCTAGACTCATGATACTAGAGGCCCAGAAAGACTGCAGAGACCCAGCCAAGCAAGTCAGGAAGCACAGGCTGACCAGACATAGTTGAGTATAGAAAATTGTATACAGACTTCATACAGAAGTCACTCTGCAATCCAGTGAAACACGTGAGGAAGGACTAACAACATGAGCCTAAGATGAATAGCCAAGCAATACTATCACTGTTAATCAGAATGTGACCCAGTTTTGAAATGATCAAATAAACCATTCTTTCCCAAGTATGTTATACCATGGGTCTAGGAAAACCTAGGCACCTTGGCCTTGTAGCCTGACCACTTGAGGTTAATAAACGAGAGAAATGGTCCATTGAGTCAACTGTTCAACCCCAAGCCTCAGATGAATAATCATGCTTCGTTTACTCAGGGGAGGCAACTCTCCTCAGGGCCCAAATGTGTGACAAAACCTCAAAATGATTTCCACACAGCAGTTCAGAACATTCTGAAAACCTACAGCATACTTTCAAGTGAACATCAATATTTTAGAATTCAGTGAACTAAAATGGACCAGAATAAGTGAATTTAACTCAGATGACCAGTATATCTACTACTGTAGGCAAGAATACCTTAAAGAAATGGAGTAGCCCTCACAGTCAACAACAGAGTCCAAAATGCAGTACTTGGGTGCAAAATCAAAAACAAGAGAATGATCTCTGTTCATTTCCAAGGCAAACCATTCACTATCACAGCAATCCAAGCCTATGCCCCAACCAGCTGAAGAAGCTGAAGCTGAACGGCTCTATGATGATCTACAAGACCTTCTAGAACTAACACCAAAAAAATATGTCCTTTCCATCATAGGGGACTGGAATGTAAAAGTAGGAAGTCAAAAGATACCTGGAGTAACAAGTTTGGTCTTGGGAGTACAAAATGAAGCAAGGCAAAGGCTAACAGAGCTTTGCCAAGAGAACCCACTGGTCATAGCAAACACCTTCCTCCAACAAAACAAGAGATCACTCTACACATGGACATCACCAGGAATCAGCTTGATTATACTCTCTGCAGCCAAAGATGGAGAAGCTCTATACAGGCAGCAAAAACAAGACCTGGAAGCTGACTGGCTCAGATCACAAACTCCTCATTGGCAAATTCAGACTTAAATTGAAGAAAGTGGGGAAAACCACCAGACCATTCAGGTGTGACCTAAATCAAATTCCTTAATGATTATACAATGGAAATGACAAACAGATTTAAGGGATAGAGTTCCTGAAGAATTATGGATGGAGGTTTGTGACATTGTGCAGGAGGCAATGATCAAAACCATCCCCAAGAAAAAGAAATACAGAAAGGCAAAAAGGTTGTCTGAGGAGGCCTTACAAAGAGCTGAGAAAAGAAGAGAAGCTAAAAGCAAAGGAGAAAAGGAAAGATATACCCATTTGAATGCAGAGATACAAAGAATAGCAAGGAGATATAAGAAAGCCTTCCTCAGTGATCAATGCAAAGAAACAGAGGAAAACAACAGAATGGGAAAGACTAGAGATCTCTTCAAGAAAATTAGAGACACCAAGGGAACATTTCAAACAAAGATGGGCTCGATAAAGAACAGGAACAGTGTAGACCTAACTGAGCAGAAGATATAAGAACAGGTGGCAAGAATATATAGAACTATACAAAAAAGATCTTCATGACCCAGATAACCACAATGGTATGATAACTCACCTAGACACAGACATCCTGGAATTCAAAGTAAAGTGGGCCTTAGGAAGCATCACTATGAACAAAGCTAGTGGAGGTGAAAGAATTCCAGCTGAGCTACTTTCATCCTAAAAGACAGTGCTGTTAAAGTGATGCATTCAATATGCCAGGAAGTTTGAAAACTCAGCAGTGGCCACAGGACTGGAAAAGATCAGTTTTCATTCCTATCCCAAAGAAAGGCAATGCCAAAGAATGCTCAAACTACTGCACAACTACACTCATCTCACACGCTAGCAAACCAATGCCCAACATTCTCCAAAACAGGCTTCAACGGTATGTGAATCAAGAACTTCCAGATGTTCAAGCTGGATTTAGAAAAGGCAGAGGAACCAGCAATCAATCAAATTGCCAACATCCAATGGATCATAGAATAAGTAAGAGAATTCCAGAAAAAAACATGTACTTCTGCTTCACTTTAGCATAGTCACTTTTTTTTGACTATGCTAAAGCCTTTGACTGGGTGGATCACAATAAACTGTGGAAAATTCTTAAAGAGATGGGAATATCAGACCACTTTACCTGCCTCCTGAGAAGAATCTGTATGCAGGTCAAGAACCAACAGTTAGAACCAGACAAGGAACAATGGACTGCTTCCAAAGTGAGAAAAGAATACATCAATGCTGTATACTGTCACCCTGCTTATTTAACTTCTATGCAGAGTACATTATGAGAAATGCCAGGCTGGATGAAGCACAAGCTGGAATCAAGATTGCTGGGATAATATCAATAACCTCAAATATGCAGATGACACCACCATTATGGCAGAAAGCAAAGAGGAACGAAAGAGCCTCTTGATGAAAGTGAAAGAGGAGAGTGAAAAAGCTGGCTTAAAATTCAACATTCAGAAAACGAAGATCATGGCATCTGGTCCCATCACTTCATGGGAAATAGATGGGGAAACAGTGGAAACATGAGAGGCTTTATTTTCTTTGACTCCAAAATCAGTGCAGGTAGTGACCACAGTCATGAAATTAAAAGATGCTTGCTCCTTGGAAAAAAGCTATCACCAACCTAGACAGCATATTAAAAAGCAGAGCTATTATTCTGCTGACAAAGGTCCATCCAGTCAAGGCTATGGTTTTTCCAGTAGNAGAGGCTTTATTTTCTTTGACTCCAAAATCAGTGCAGGTAGTGACCACAGTCATGAAATTAAAAGATGCTTGCTCCTTGGAAAAAAGCTATCACCAACCTAGACAGCATATTAAAAAGCAGAGCTATTATTCTGCTGACAAAGGTCCATCCAGTCAAGGCTATGGTTTTTCCAGTAGTCATGTACGAATGTGAGAGTTGGATCATAAAGAAAGTTAAGCGTCGAAGAACTGATGCTTGTGAATTGTGGTGTTGGAGAAGACTCTTGAGAGTCTCTTAGACTGCAAGGAGATCAAATCAGTCTATCCTAAAGGAAATGAGTCCTGAATATTCAGTGGAAGGACTGATGCTGAAGTTGAAGTCCCAATACTTTGGCCACCTGATGCGAAGAACTGACCCACTGGAAAAGATCCTAATGCTGGGGAAGATTGAGAGCAGGAGAAGAAGGGGACGACAGAGGATGAGATGGTTGGATGGTATCATGGACTTAATGGATCTGAGTTTGAGCGAGCTCTGGGAGATGGTGATGGACAAGGAAGGCTGGTGTGCTTCAGTCCATGGGGTGTAAAGAGTTGGACACAACTGAGTGATTGATCTGAATAGCATATTTTAACAAGCCAATAAAAATACAAAGCACTCTCAAATAACTGCAACAGGATAAATAAAATAAATAACCCCCCAAATGTTCAGTTCAGTTCAGTCACTGTCGTGTCCAACTCTTTGCGACCCCATGAACTGCAGCACACTAGGCCTCCCTGTCCATCACCAACTCCTGGAGTTTACCTAAACTCACGTCCATCGTGTCAGTGATGCCATCCAGCCATCTCATCCTCTGTCATCCCTTTCTCCTCCTGCCCTCAATCCCTCCCAGCATCACAGTCTTTTCCAATGAGTCAACTCTTCACATGAGGTGGCCAAAGTACTGGAGCTTCAGCTTTAGCATCATTCCTTCCAAAGAAATCCCAGGACTGATCTCCTTTACAATGGACTGATTCGATCTCTTTGCAGTCCAAGGGACTCTCAAGAGTCTTCTCCAACACCACAGTTCAAAAACATCAATTCTTTGGCGCTCAACTTTCTTCACAGTCCAACTCTCACATCCATACATGACCACTGGAAAAACCATAGCCTTGACTAGATGGACCTTAGTCGGCAAAGTCATGTCTCTGCTTTTCAATATGCTATCTAGGTTGGTCATAACTTTCCTTCCAAGGAGTAGGCATCTTTTAATTTCATGGCTGCAATCACCATTTACAGTGACTTTGGAGCCCCCCAAAAATAAAGTCTGATACTGTTTCCACTGTTTCCCCATCTATTTCCCATGAAGTGATGGGACCAGATGCCATGATCTTCGTTTTCTGAATGTTGAATTTTAAGCCAGCTTTTTCACTCTCCTCTTTCACTTTCATCAAGAGGCTCTTTCGTTCCTCTTTGCTTTCTGCCATAATGGTGGTGTCATCTGCATATTTGAGGTTATTGATATTATCCCAGCAATCTTGATTCCAGCTTGTGCTT
>SJYA01005248.1:30702-55946 GCA_006410615.1 Neotragus moschatus
AGGCCTCCCTGTCCATCACCAACTCCTGGAGTTTACCTAAACTCACGTCCATCGTGTCAGTGATGCCATCCAGCCATCTCATCCTCTGTCATCCCTTTCTCCTCCTGCCCTCAATCCCTCCCAGCATCACAGTCTTTTCCAATGAGTCAACTCTTCACATGAGGTGGCCAAAGTACTGGAGCTTCAGCTTTAGCATCATTCCTTCCAAAGAAATCCCAGGACTGATCTCCTTTACAATGGACTGATTCGATCTCTTTGCAGTCCAAGGGACTCTCAAGAGTCTTCTCCAACACCACAGTTCAAAAACATCAATTCTTTGGTGCTCAACTTTCTTCACAGTCCAACTCTCACATCCATACATGACCACTGGAAAAACCATAGCCTTGACTAGATGGACCTTAGTCGGCAAAGTCATGTCTCTGCTTTTCAATATGCTATCTAGGTTGGTCATAACTTTCCTTCCAAGGAGTAGGCATCTTTTAATTTCATGGCTGCAATCACCATTTACAGTGACTTTGGAGCCCCCCAAAAATAAAGTCTGATACTGTTTCCACTGTTTCCCCATCTATTTCCCATGAAGTGATGGGACCAGATGCCATGATTTTAGTTTTCTGAATGTTGAGCTTTAAGCCAGCTTTTTCACTCTCTTCTTTCACTTTCATCAAGAGGCTCTTTCGTTCCTCTTTACTTTCTGCCATAATGGTGGTGTCATCTGCATATCTGAGGTTATTGATATTTCTCCCGGCAATCTTCATTCCAGCTGTGCTTCCTCCAGCCCAGCGTTTCTCATGATGTACTCTGCATAGAAGTTAAATAAGCAGGGTGACAATATACAACCTTGACGTACTCCTTTTCCTATTTGGAACCAGTCTGTTGTTCTGTGTCCAGTTCTAACTATTGCTTCCTGATCTGCATATAGGTTTCTCAAGAGGCCGGTCAGGAGGTGTGGTATTCCCATCTCTCAGAATTTTCCACAGTTTATTGTGATCCACACAGTCAAAGGCTTTGGCATAGTCAATAAAGCAGAAATAGATGTTTTTCTGGAACTTTCTTGCATTTTTGGTGATCCAGCAGATGCTGGTAATTTGATCTCTGGTTCCTCTGCTTTTTCTAAAACTAGCTTGAACATCTGGAAGTTCACGGTTCACGTACTGCTGAAGCCTGGCTTGGAGAATTTTGAGCCTTTTTAAAAATCCTAGTGTGGGACCTTGCCTAGAGTGGAAGCTCAAAAAACAATTGCTAAATGAAACAGTGTAAATTGGAAGAGAAAGTTTACAGAATAAGTAACTCTCCACATGGGTTAGGATGAAATAAAAAGTTTCAGTTCCTTTTTAGCTCACATACCCTGAAAAGGAACAGAGGTATCAGAAAAATGTCCCTTATTTGATGGATCGGAAGTGGCTGCTTTATTTGGTATTTCTCTGATTAGCAGGAAATGATGAATGCTTTTTATATGTTTAACATAAATTTCCATTACTGTCTATTAAATTCTCTGTCCACCTGCCTATCTATTGAAATCGTGATGTATTTATGCCTACAAATTTGAATTAAACTGTATATTTACAATGACCTTTTGTCATATTTGACATCTCCAGACTATTATCTTCCATAGTTTTATTTTTCAATGGGCAAACATTTCAGCATTTTAATATGTTGGTCTGCAAACCTCTTCCTTCAAATTCTTCTGCTTTTAAATACAAAGTTATTCCTTCATTGGCACATGTATGAGAAACTGTTCCAAGAAAGTTTTAGGAATTCTCTCTGATAAACACTATTTTGCTTTTTCTCTACAGTCTCTATAATTTTCAACAGCTTTCCTGAATCCATTTGGAGTTTACTTGATGGCTCTTTTCCAGTTATCTCACTGCCTTCTCCCTGGAGACTGAGGGGTNAAAGTTTTAGGAATTCTCTCTGATAAACACTATTTTGCTTTTTCTCTACAGTCTCTATAATTTTCAACAGCTTTCCTGAATCCATTTGGAGTTTACTTGATGGCTCTTTTCCAGTTATCTCACTGCCTTCTCCCTGGAGACTGAGGGGTGTGTTTCTCCCTCCCCACCAGGCCCAGTGGGAAACGTTTCAACTCTGCACCAGCAGCACCCGCTACTGCCTCATAATCTTCACTGTCATCTTTTTCACCTCACTTTCCTCATTTGTAATAAAATATGTTCAAATCATATTTCAAGGCTGTTGGGACAACGAGAAAAATAAGTGTAGACTATCCACTACAATGTCTGGCACAGTGAGCACTCGACAAACAGGAAATGTTTTAATTATCGAATAAAAGTCTGATGAGAATGTGAAAGCAGTTGCTAAAAACGTTCATTTCAAAAGCTTCAAGAAGGGTAAGTTTAACCAACTAAACGTTAAACTACATTAATTAAAAACATTCTATTAAAACTAGTGTGTTCTACCAACACATGGAGCACAAAGAAGTGAAGTTTCTCACTCTAACTCGATTTCTAAATCGATGCTGTAGTGCAGGTTACTGAAAGAGACTCGGGTGTGGTTTTAAAAACAACTCTGGGTGAGGCAGCCAAAGATAAGCCAACCAACCATCTGTTCAACTGAACAAATTGAACTGTAATGTACCCTATTCTGTTTATATTTCCAAAATCTGAGCGATAATACTGATACACAAAACATCTGGCTTGGGTCTTCATAAAAATTCCACTAGCCTCTCAATGCTGATTAATAAATGTGCTCAATTCATATCTAGAGTAGAGACCCTCAAGCCAAGCTTCCTGGGTTCTGATCCCAGTTTACCATTTTCTAGCTGCATAACCTTAGCCACATTTTTAATCTCTCTATAAAACTCCCAAGTGGCTCAGTCATAAAGAATCCGCCTGCCAATGCAGGAGACGCAGGAGAGGTGGGTTCGATCCCTGGGTGGGGAAGATCCCCTGTATAAAGAAACGGCAACCAACTCCAGTGTTCTTGCCTGGAAAATCTCATGGACAGGGAGTCTGCAGCCCATGGGATCACGGAGAGTCCAACACAGCTAAGCAACTGAGCACACACACATGCTCTACGCTTCAGTGCCTTCACCTGTCAGTGGGAATGATGTTATTATCCACTTCCTTATGATTAAATGAGTTAATGTTTGTCAAATGTTTCATACAGTGCTGGCACACAGTAAATTGCTCATTACTACTATTTCAAGCACCATTAGCATCTTTAAAGACTGACTGAGGGCCTCCTTGGTAGCTCAGCGATAGGGTCCACCTGCCAATTCAGGAGACGGGGGTTTGATCCCTGGTCCAGGAGGATCCCACATCTGTGGCGCAGCTAAGCCCACGCAGCACCACTGCTGAGCCTGTGCTCCAGGGTCTGGGAACCACGACTGCGGAAGTCTGCGTGCCTTAAGAGGCTCCAACAAGAGGCGCCAGTGCAGTGAGAAGCCTGCCCGCCACCATGAGAGACTAGTCCCTGCCCGCCACAACTAGAGAAAAGCCCTGGCATCAACGAAGACCCAGTGCAGCCAAAAATAAACAAACAGAAGCTATACGCATATTTTAAAGAGAACACTAGAAGAACATTCTACGATGGGCACTGTCTTCCTCAATGCAAGCACAGGGAACACATGGCAGTGCCACGTTTTGAGTTCCCTCTTAGACACATCACTGCTCCGTACTGTCATCTTTAACACGATGCCCAGACTTCAAACTTACTGAAGCAGGGAGCTTTTAAATGCTTCACCTTCCAAACTTCCCAACACAACGCTCTGAACACAGATTTTAAACAATGCTGATTAAATTAACATAACAGACATAAAAAGCAATGAGACAAAACCTCATAAGTACACATTTTTAGCACCAGAAAGAACTTGAGAAACCACGTGATCATTTTATAGATGAAAAAACTGCACGCATGACTTCAGCCAAGTTTCATATGCTGGTCAAGCTGTAGCTTGCGCTTTCCTGTACCAAAAACATCAACTCCACTGACCTTCAAACTGCACATTTTAGAACCACCTCATACTAAACATCCTTTTCCTAAGTCTTATACCAATACACAACCACTATTTCCATTACTAACAAACACCATCTGGAGAGCTCAAGTGAGAAACAAAATTTTACAGTCCCTACCACTCAAATAGGATGTTCCATACTATTATTTTCTAAATATTATTTGCATGTAAGAAATACATAAAACCTCCAAGGGCAAAACAACAACTACAACAATAACAGCTGAAAACCTTGAGACTGAAACCAGAACTCTGAATTGGAATCACTCACAGAAAGTGACATGACCAGAACTCAAATGACAAACTCTCAGTTGGTAGAGGCAAAAAAAGGAGTAGCTGATGAGCTGAACTCTATCAGGGGGTTGAAATGGTCTCAGGATGAATAACCTTGGGTCACAGTAGAAGAAAACAAAATCATCTCAGGAAAAAACATCCTCAGGTTATCCCGCAGGTTAAGATCAACCAAATATGGGATTCAAGTTCAAAATTCAATAAACCCAAAAACAATCTCCATAAGTGACAATCACTGAAAAAATAAACATCTTATAGGTCAGGGCCCTCAAAGACTTCAGATACTAGAATTACCAAACAAGACACAGAATAACTATGCATGAAGTGCTTAAAAATAAATTAATCATAAACATGACAATCCCCAGGGTCTGTCTAAAATAAGCAAGAAGAGCTGAAAAAGAAACCAAACAACTTTTAGAAATGAAATAATTTAGAAAGAAAAAAGTTAAATCAACAATGAATTAATAGCAGCTTCCATACAAACAGGAATCGGTGAATTAAAAGACAGATTTGAAAAGAAATTAACCAGAGAACAACCACAGAGAGACAAGGTGCAAATTATGACAGACACAGAATAAGGAATGCAGAGGGAATGGCTGGCAAGCCTCCAGGACCGAGAGACAGGAGTCCACAAGTGTCAACAAAGTAAACATCTGCCTCGTAAATACTGTAATCATTCTCCACAACAGCTACGGCAAAAACGTTTTCTCTAAAAGAGACAAAAGAGAAAAAAGACATCACCTACCTAGGAACCACAGTCAGACTATTAGAAACTTGTAAAAGAAACAACAAACGTGGAGAACCTGCTCCAAGGGAAATGCCCGTCAATCCAGATTTCCACACCAAGCAAGACTACTTCTGGAGAATGCCTATGACATAATGTCATTTCAGATAAACAGAAACAGAGTCACTGCCTACAAACCTACAGTAAAGGAGTCTCTAAGGAAGAAAAGGGATTCCCCGGTGGCTTAGGAGGTAGAAGAGTCTACCTGCAATGCAAGAGACCTGGGTTTGATCCCTGAGTCAGGAAGCTCCCCTGAAAGCAACGTCAACCCACTCCAGTATTCTTGACTGGAAAATGAAGAAAAAAATGACCCCAGGGTAAAAATCAGAAAAGCAGTAAGCATCATGAGTTAAGAAACTGCTAAATGTGAAAGCATATCTAAAAATGCTTTTGAAAAATATAATGATGATGCTGTCCAATCTAGGACTTTTAAAAAAAGGCTAGACTAAAATATTGGACAAAGCAGCAAGTAACTTGATCACAGGATTTAATTGGAATTAAAGTATTTTAATGTCTTTGTTTTGTCTGATAGTGGAACATGAAACTAATTTCAGTTTGTTAAATATGCATGGCAAAATTTCAAGGACAACCATGAAAAGAACATAACAGATTATGTAACTTCCAAACCAACAAGGAGAATACATAATGAAAAACAAGCCAAACAACCTGGTTGTTCAAAAAGGCAAGAATGGAGGGGGGAAAATTACAAATAGAAGACAAATTGTAAGATGACAGAAAAAGTACAAATCTATCAGCATCACAATAAATGGAAATGTTACCACACCAGTTAAAAGAAAGATACAATAATACCCACTGTGTTAGGTTCGGTGACGATCCCCAGAGAAATAAGTCCTAATCCCTGTTACCAATAACCTTACTTTATATTGCAAAGATTCTGGAAATGTAATTAAGGTACTGAGAACGGACCCTAAATGCAATCACCAGCATCCTTACAAAAAGGAGGCAGACAGAGATGCTGGCTACGAAGACAAGAGAAGAGGGCAATCTGACCAGGACCTCAGAGAATGGAGTGATGCCGCTACAGCCAAAGAATGCGGACGGCCATCAGAGTCAACAACCAACTCTCTCCACTATAACTAGAGAGGAAGTATGTTCCCATCAACACAGAGATTTTGGCTTGGTGATACTGGTTTTGGATTTCTGGCCTCCAGAACTGAAAGAGAAAATTTCTCGTTTTAAAGCACCAAGTTTGTGGTAATCTGTTAAAGCAGCCACAGAAAAAACAACTAATATAATCATAAAACGTAAGAACAGAACATAAAAAGTTTGGAAGTAAATGGATGAAAATATGCATACCAAACACCAACCAAAAGAAAGCTGGAACATTTATGTTAATGTGAGATAATAAAGACCAGGGAAAAGGAACATCTATGCTAATACGAGATAATAAAGACCAGGGAAAAGAAAGTCATTTCTTTAGAATGGTAGCGCCATTCTAAAAAGTGATTTAAAAAAATTTCAACTTAACAGTAAAATATTCATATATATATGCCTAATAAAATGCTGTCAACACATATAAAGCAAAAACAGTAAAATCTCAGAAACTGAAAATCTGCCATCATAATGGTGGGCTTCCCAGGTGGCTCATGGGAAAAGAACCTGCCTGTAACGCAGCAGACGTGGGCTCAGTCCCTGGATTGGGAAGATCCCCTGGAGGAGGGAATGGCAGTCCACTCTAGTAATCTTGCCTGGAGAATCTCACAGACAAAGAAGCCTGGCGAGCTGCAGTCCACAGGGTCACAAAGAGTTGGACACGACTGAACTGACAGAGCGCATAGGCATGCACCACCATAACGGGTAGTCTAGCCCATAATGCAGAGCTTAACACCAAATCATTAGCTAATTATTAACAGGCAAAACAGTAAAAAAGTCAGCAAACAGTAAACAGAAAAAAAGAACCATGTAATAGAAAGACCATCCGAAGTATACAGAACCTTACGGCTCCCTGCTTTCCAAAACAATTACATCTCAAGGGAGGCCCCTGGTGGTCCAGGGGTTAGGATTCAGCACTTTCACTGCAGTGCCAGAACTGGGTGGGGGAACTGAGATCCTCGAGCCTCGCAGCAGGGTCAAAGTAAATAAACAAATATTTTTAAAATGACATCCTTAAAAAAAATTATTCTCTAGAATATTATGAATGTTTATTAAACATTCACCTCACATCTGGCTGGAACTAAATATCTCAACAAATTCCAGAGAATTGGTACATACAAAACATCACTCTGACCACAATGTAATTAAAACAAGTCGATAACAATCTTTTAAAACATATATTTGGAAATTTAAAAGCACACTTTTAAATAATGTCAGGCCAAAGAAAAAATCATAATGAAAATCTGAACACACATAATAAAAACATTATACTTTGAAATTGCTGGGTTTACTAAAGACCTACTTCTAGAGAAATGTATAGCCTTCAATGTTTTTACAGGAATGGATAGCCCTCAACACTTCTATTAAAAATAAGTATGCGATCAACTTCTAAGAAGTTAGAAAAAGAATAAACTCCAAACCACTTATCAATCAAACTATGCTTTATATAATTTCTAATCCTTGAAACTACTCTGAAAGTTAGATTATAGCTTAGATTAGGTAGGTACAAATGTTCAGCTTATCTGAATTTAAAAACATGAACCAAACTCGCTGATCATCCAGTGGTTAGGACTCAATGCTTTCACTGCTGGGGCCCAGGTTCAATCCCTGGTCAGGGAACTAAGATACTGCAATTCATCAGATGTGACAAAAAAAATAAAGCACAATCCATACGCTCCTTCGGGGGAAAAAAAACATACATCACATACGATGTAACTCATGTATCCTTGCAACTCTCATTCAGTCTTGATTTTTACTGAGACTAAAGATGACATCGTGGCTGTTTTTACAGCACAATAAAATCTGGGGTCAAGAGCTGAAATAACATACAAGTAATTCATTTTAAAAAGGTACTGGCAACCTTCCATAGCTGTAAGTCAGCAAACTGTACGCTATTTTCCTGAGGATTCTACTTCACCCCAGTGCATTATGAAGACGTCAAAATGGAAGTTATCCACCAAGAAAATGTAAACCATTTTTAAAACTGTTAGCTTAATTTTTATAAAGCAGAAATAATAAAAATAACTGTGAGTGAGTGATATGAAACATTTCAATGATCTGGAGAGCGCTCCTGTCCCTACAGAGAAGCCCTTAGCAGGAGGTCTCTGTGTCCTCATCCTCATGGGCTTCCAACTCTCTGACCTGACGAGCCATGAGCCCTTGAAGTGGGACCTCTGTTCCTGTTGTGTTTGATGCCCAATGCCCACCCAGTGCAATGCCTGGCACACTGAAGGCCTTTTTAAAAGTTCCATGAGATAATAAGTGTCCTAAATGTGACTACCATCATTACAAACTAGAGACAAAAAAAATTCACACTATTACTGTCTGACAAAAAGCCGGAAATGTTTCCCTGAAGAAATTCCCTATTTTCCAAAATAATCAAACACCCTAGGCAGAAAGCAGAGCACATTCAGTATTCCAGACATTCTAGGTAAGGGACATTCCTGGTGGTGATGCCGTCAAAGTACGGAGTGTTTCAGTTCCCGGGGACAACTCTCAGAATAAACTTAGCATGTGGATGACGGGGTCACCCAGCTCCCTAACAATGGTCAACTGTCTTCACATCTCTCCTACTGAAGTAGACACTCAGTCCTAAAAGGAGTTCATTCCACGAGACTCAGCATCATTTCTACCCTCCTTTCTTGACCGAAGTTCTGTGCAATAATAACCTATCACCTGGGAACAAGGCTGGACTCTTAACTGAAATATTCTTAAATCTTGGAAAGGACGGCTTAACCACAAAGTTCGTGCTAAGCTGCAAAAGCTTACAGCTGTAACAAACAAAATTATCTCTACACAGAAATGTACTTAAAAAAGAAAAAGTCGGGAGCATCTAGTAACCGGGGCTCTTTGCTGCTTCTCTCTGCCTCCCGCTCCTGACACCGCTTCTCCCTAGTCTGCACCCTGGGAGAGGAAAGGGAAGGACACGCGCTGGTAGCACACCTACACGCCACGTGCGCTCACAGCCCCACTGCGGCCCCACAGCAACGCCAGGCAGACAGGCCTGCTGTGATCACTGTCTGTTCCAACAGGAGGAAAGAACGAGAGTTTCATCAACTTGATCAGGGCTTAAAGTTTAAGTGGCAAAATGTATCCAGATGCCATACCCCTAATACCCAGCACTGTACTAACAACTGACAATCTAGTTACTTCAGTGAGAATAAAAATGCCTAATGCGGTATTCACATTTTTATAGCTTTACTGGTATGTATCACATATCATACAATTCAGCAACTTAAAGTGTAGAGCTCAGTGGGTTTTGTATGACAGACACATACAACCACCGTCACAATCTAGTTTTATGACATTTTCAACACTGAAGAAGCCCCACACACACTGACAGTCACTCCCCTTTTCTATTCCTCCCCCCCCCTTCTCCCTGGGCTCCTTCTAAGTTCAGCCATGCTTAGCATGTGTCAGTGTTTCATTCCCTATTGCTGGGCTTGTTTCCATGTTTCAGCTATCAATAATAACACTGCTATGAAAACTCACGTAGCAATTTTTGTGTAAATGATTCTTCATTCAGCATTTGCATTTTCAAAGAGTTTTCACAACATGTGACAGGAAAAACAGGCTAGGCGCAGTTACATGACTTGGTCACGCAGTGCTGGGTAACCCTCAGGGACGCTGCAGTAACTCACACCCCGACTGAAGAGCTGCTCCCTCCTTAGCAGCACACTGCTGGTCTCCTCCACAAGGAACGACAAGCAACAGCATGCAGATGAGGAAGCCTGCTTCTCGGGTGAGGCACTCCCTGAATCATTCCCAGTGAGCCAAATCGTAAGGCAAATTTAAATTAAGCCTTACCAAATTAAGAGAAGGGGAGAACACGCGTCAGAGGCAGGGTATTCTAAAGGGCCCTCCTCCTCCTATGGATTCACAGAAAGCTGCCAGCTGCAGAGACACGCGGGGAGCCAGCATCTGGCCGCTGAGGGCACCCAGCTGTTATCTGCATGTGCCTGTGGGACTGAGCCCAACCTCAGCCTGAGGCCCACAGGCCCCAGGGCTCCCAAGGCCTCAGTGCAGAGCCGAAAAGGGGACAGCATTCGGGGGCACACATTTCTATGGTTAATTGTATAAGCCCCTTTTCTAACCTCCTGAAACAGTTTCTAGGCTTAAAGTATTTTGGTAATAAGGTTCAGAAATATGATTACTAATTATATTAGTAACATGTAACAGCCACTTACTAGGCAGCATTTAATTCATTTAACCTCATCAGTTCAGTTTAGTCACTCAGTCGTGTCCAGCTCTTTGTGACCCCAGGGACTGCAACACGCCAGGCCTCCCTGTCCCCCATCAGCTCCTGGAGTTTCCTCAAACTCACGTCCATCAACTTAGTGACACCATCCAACCATCTCATCCTCTGTCGACCCCTTCTCCTCCCGCCTTCAATCTTTCCCAGCCTCAGGGACTTTTCCAATGAGTCAGTTCTTCACATCGGGTGGCCAAATATTGGAGTTTCAGCTTCAGCATCAGTCCTTCAGGAGTGATTTCCTTTAGGATCGACTGGCTAGAGCTTCCTGCAGTCCAAGGGACTCTCAAGAGTCCTCTCCAGCACCACAGATCGAAAGCATCAATTCTTCAGCGCTCAGCCTTCTTTATGGTCCAACTCTTACATCCACACATGACTACTGGAAAAACCATCACTTTGACTAGACAGATCTTTGTCGGCAAAGTAATTAATGTCTCTGCTTTTCAACATGTTGTCTAGGCTGGTCATAGTTTTTCTTCCAAGGAGCAAGCATCTTTTAATTTCATGGCTGCAGTTACCATCGGCAGTAATTTTGGAGCCCAAAAAAAGTCTCTCACTGTTTCCATTGTTTCTCCATCTATTTGTCATGGAATGATGGAACTGGATGCCATAATCTTAGTTTTCTGAATGTTGAGTTTTAAGCCAGCTTTTTCACTCTCCTCTTTTACTTTCATCAAGAGGCTCTTTAGTTTCTCTTCACTTTCTGCCATAAGTTCAGTTCAGTTCAGTTCAGTGCTGCTCAGTCAGGTCCAACTCTTTGCGACCCCATGAACCGCAGCACGCCAGGCCACCCTGTCCATCACCAACTCCCGGAGTCCACCCAAACCCATGGCCATTGAGTCAGTGATGCCATCCAACCATCTCATCCTCTGTCGTCCCCTTCTCCTCTTGCCCCTGATCTTTCCCAGCATCAGGGTCTCTTCCAGTGAGTCAGCTCTTCACATCAGGTGGCGAAAGTACTGGAGTTTCAGCTTCAACATCAGTCCTTCCAGTGAATACCCAGGACTGATCTCCTTTAGGATGGACTGCTTGGATCTCCCTGCAGTCCAAGGGACTCTCAAGAGTCTTCTCCAACACCACAGTTCAAAAGCATCAATTTTTCGTCATTCAGCTTTCTTTACAGTCCAACTCTCACATAAATACATGACCACTGGAAAAACCATAGCCTTGACTAGACAGACCTTTGTTCGTCTCTGCTTTTCAATATGCTTTCTAGGTTAATCATAACTTTCCTTCCAAGGAGTGTCTTCTAATTTCATGCCTGCAATCACCATCTGCAGTGATTTTGGAGCCCAGAAAAATAAAGTCATCCACTGTTTCTCCATCTATCTGCCATGAAGTAATGGGACCAGATGCCGTGATCTTAGTTTTCTGAATGTTGAGCTTTAAGTCAACTTTTTCACTCTCCTCTTTCACTTTCGTCAAGAGACTCTTTAGTTCTTCTTCAGTTTCTGCCCTAAGCGTGGTGTCAGCTGTGTATCTGAGGTTACTGATATTTCTCTCTGCAATCTTTTTTTTGGTTAGCTTTATAATAGTCTGTTTTAATATAAACAATTGTTGGAATCAATCAATGTCCATTTCAGGAAGCTTCTTGTCTGAATCCGAAGGCACAGCTGTGTCTGTACCCTGCTCAGCAGCCTGAGGGCCTGGGTTGTCTCCTTGTCCATCCCTATAATCTTGATTCCAACTTCTGCTTCACCCAGCCTGACATTCTGAATGATGTACTCTGCATATAAGTTAAATAAGCAGAGTGACAATATTCAGCCTTGACATACTCCTTTCCCAATCTGAAATCAGTCCGTTGTTCCACGTCTGGTTCTAACTGTTGCTTCTTGACCTGCATACAGCTTTTTCAGGAACAGGTAAGGTGGTCTGGTATTCTCATCTCTTTAATAACTTTTCACAGTTTGTTGTGATCGACACAGTCAAAGGCTTTGGTGTAATCAATAAAGCAGATGTTTTTCTGGAATTCTCTTGCTTTTTCTATGATCCAGCAGATGTTGGCAATTTGATCTCTGATTCCTCTGCCTTTTCTAAATCCAGCTTAAACCTCATAATAATTGAAAGACAAGTACTATGATCACCTGTATGTTACACATACACACTTTCTTATATGGGGAATACATGCAGTTGGTGGGTGTACAAACTGGTACAGCTCTTTAGAAGGGTAATTTGGAGACAGCTATGCAAATTAAAGGGAATCTCTTGGACAGCAAAGAGATCAAATCAGTCAATCCTAAGAGAATCAACCCCGAATACTCGTTGGAAGGACTGATGCTGAAGATGAAGCTCCAGTATTTTGGTCATCTGATGAGAACAGCTGACTCACTGCAAAAGTCCCTAATGCTGGGAAAGACTGAGAACAGGAGGAGAAGAGGGCGTCCAAGAATGAGATGGCTGAATGGCATCATCAATGCAATGCACATAATTTGGGCAAACTTCAGGAGATGGTGAGGGACAGAGGGCTCACATTCTGTTGTTCGTGGGGTCGCAGAGAGTCAGACACGACTGGGTGACTGAACAACAACATGCAAACCATCCTTGGAGCGAGCAACTTCCCTTCTGAGTGGAAACCAACATATACACTTCACAGTGCCCAAAGACACGGAATACTACTAACCTTAGAAAGCTTATAACGGCAAAAATCTGGAAACAAACACCTATCAATATAGCAGTGATTAAATAAATCATACAGGTAAAAGAAAACACCTGAGACTATTAAAGAGAATGATATAGATTTGTGTGCTGCTATTGAGCATTTGCCAAGATGTATTAAAGAGGAACAAAATCAGTATCATTATGTATAATAATTTTAACAATTTATTTTTTAAAGGAGGTATGTACACACTACCACTCCAGCTGTGTGCTCTTGGGCAAGTTTCTTAACTTGCCTCATGGCTTCCTCGTCTGCAAAATGGTACAATAACACACCCCACAGAGTGCACAGCAAAAATTACCTGCGGCTATAACTTAATAATTATTTAATAATGATACTACCACTACCAACACTAAAAAAAATCCGTTTCCCATCAGCACCCCCCAGTGCCAGGCAGCAGGCAGGCACAAGAGACACTGGCAGGCAGCACCTGCTCTGCTTCCTCATCTAGTTCACAGCCCGTACGGCTTTCTTTTCCCAGACGTCTAGCCTACATTACCTGCGCCCACCAACAGGCAACAGGAAACCACGGACAGTGAGATGGGCCTCCACTGCCAAAAGCTCTCCCCCAGACGCACAGATTCCATCTCTAATCAAACGTCACCTCCTCAGAGAAGCCTCCCTCACGCTCCCATCTACCACAGACCCGCCGCCACCATCCTCCGTCCCCACTCTGCCTCTGTGCTCTTCACTGCAGTTAGTCATTCCTACCGATGGCGAGCTTTATCACCGCACCTCTCACTCCAGAGCGGAAGCTCCCAAGAGAGGGGCCTGCATCTCACCCCTGCTCTGCTCACCCTGCCTCGAGCAGTCTCCAGCACACAGCAGGCGCCCAATAACTATACGCGAAGAGATGGCGCCACAGAGCGGAAAATATCCTCGCAAAGTGACATTTTAAAAATGACTGTTGTCACTTTATCCTGGCAGAGGGGGTTTTCAAGATACTGTTCAGTTAAAATTTAAGTGTCCTCCAGACTCCACTCCTACTGCATTTAAAAATGCTATTTTTTCCCATGTATGAAAAATGCTATTTTTTTCTTATGTATATTTTAAATTAATATAAAAGCATATCAAAATATGCTCAACACTTTTAAGCTAACAGAAATCAGAAACAGTGTTATACATTAGGCACAACAATTGTTTAAAAAGGTACTTCTGGAATAAGCTCAAAGGGCAAACGAAATTAAACAATGTTCCCTTCACTCCTTCCAACTCAAGCCTCCTGTATACAGAAGGTCAGAACAAGCATGAACTATTAAACAGCTCTGTTAAAGTTTAATATTATGCTATGTCAAAGTTCCTAAATATTTTAAATATTTGAAAGAGCCATGTGACAGCTAGTAAGCACTGAACAACTGAGCGGGTATCAGCAAATTTCATCTGCTACTTAACCCACTCTCAGATTCAGCTTTTAAAACCTCAGACTAAAGGAATTTCAAAAAAGGACAGCCCTCTTGCCAAAGCACAAGGGAAAATAAAAACAAAATGCTCTATCAGATTCACAGGTAAAGCAGGTAAAATGTTGCTGTTATTGTTGCTTCGGTGACTTTCCATTCTCAAGGAGGCTAAGTGAAGTCGCTCAGTCCTGCCAGACTCTCTGCAACCCCATGCACTGTAGCCTGCCAGGCTACTCCAACCATGGGATTTTCTAGGCAAGAACACTGGAGTGAGCTGCCATTTCCTTCTCCACAGGAGGCTAGGAGTTTATGTAAAAGAAAATGTTGCCATTCACCATCAACAACACAGTAAAAATTTTAAAGTCCTACTGCTAACAAAACAGAGCAAACAAGGTTTAAGAATCTTTATAGGAAGACATAATGATTCAGAACCCAACAATGTAAAATTCGCAATGTCTGGAATCCAATAAAAAATTACCCAACAAGCAAAGAAGCAGAAAAACAAGATCCATATTGGAGATATAAATCAATCAAACCAACAGAGAACTGAAAGTCAAGTTAAAATTAGTGGACAAGGTCACTAAAACAGTTAGTACAACTATATTACATACATTCAAAACCTCAAGTAGAGAGATGGAAGATATAAAAATGATACAAATTGAAATTCTAAAAAATAAAAAAATAAAAATAAAGAAATTCTAAAGATGAAAGCTATACCATGTAAGATGAAAATTTATACTGAACAAGATTAATGGTAAATTAAACACTGTACAAGAGAGTAGTGAATTTGAAGACAAAGCAATTTTTAAAAAAAAAAGGAATAAGACAATCAAATAAATGAACAGAGCATCCCTGAGCTGTTGGTCAACTTTAAATAGTCCAATATGAATGGAACTGGAGTTCTCAAAGACAACATCGAGAGGCAAATATACACGAAAAGATAATGAACAAAATTTTCTCAAGTTTGAGGAACAAACCCACAGATGTATAAATCTGTATCTATAAATTTAGGTCTATAAACCCAGAGACCCAAGAAAGCTGCTCAATGAACCCCAACCACAGGAAACAGGAAAAACAAAAACAAAAACCCACTGAATTCAAAAGCACATCAAGGGACTTCCCTGGTAGTCCAGTGGCTAAGGTTCCTTGCTCCCAATGCAGGAGGCCCAGGTTCAATTCCTAGTCAGGGAATTAGATCCCACATGCCACAACCAAAGATCCTGCATGCCACAACTAAGAACTGGTATGGTCAAAGAAAGAAATTAAAGAAGAGCACATCAAAATAAAATTGCAAAACCAGTGATAAGAAAATCTTAAAAGCAGTCAAAGAACAAGGACATGCTATGCGGAAGAACAAAGATCGGAGTGGCAGCAGACCACCTGTGTGAAGCGATGCAGCAAGAAGACAGCGAAGCAGTATCTTTCAGGTAAAAACGAGAAGGTGTTAGCCCCAAGGATTTGAGTTTCAAGACTTCTGGCTCAAATTCACAATTCTGCGTAGTAAGCTTCTGTGGCAATGGCACCTCCGAATTATAAGCATTACATTTTCTCAAACACAGACTTCTCATTTGGCCAGATGAGCTACAATATGTATAGCATAGCTTTTCCAGCACAATCTTTCACACCCAAAGGGATGAGATAAGTAATAGTTGGGGGCGCGTTTAAAAGACGTTAATGCACCATTAGTAATGATTCCTCTCTCGTTTTTGCCCTCAAGTATATTCTAAATATGTGATAATAACTCAACAAACTTAAGCAGCACCTACAGCTTACAAAGTCCTTTTTAATTCAATCATCATGCCAATCATTTTTTTTTATTCATTGGCTGCACTGGGCTGTGGTGCACAGGCTCTCCATCTGCACCTCCAGAGCAGGCAGGCGTAGTCACTACGCGGCATGTGGGATCTTAGCTCCCTGACTGGGAAGTGAACTCATGTCCCCTGAACTGCAAGGTGGACTCTTAACCCCTGGACCACCAGGGAAATCCCAAATCATCATACCAACTCTTTGAAGTGCTTATGGAGGGCATTATCACACCAATTGTACAAATGGGGAAACTGAAGTTCAAAAAAAGGGAAGTGATGTGTCCAAGGATGTGAGGTGGAGAAAGTGATGGAGGTGAGGGTAGAAAAGGAGCTCTGACATTTCCTGGATCCTTCCTCTGGGCCAGGAATAACGCTAGCTTAAGGTTAATCTAGCAGAATGTGCAGCAACAGGGAGGGGCCTAGAAATGATCACACCAAGTGAAGTTAAGACAGGAAGACAAATACCTCCTATCACTTACACGCAAAATCTAAAAGGTAATAATAATGAACTCATTTACAAAAAGCAGACTCACAGACTTCAGAAACAAACTTACAGTTACCAAAAGGGAAAGGGGGGGAGATAAGTTTGGAGTTGGGGATTAACATATACACACTACCATATATAAAATTATCAGGAAGGACCTACAGTATGGCACAGAGAACTCTACTCAATATTCTGCATTAACCTATATCGGAAAAGAATCTGAAAAAAAAAAAAAGGATATATATATATATATATATATATCAATCATTTTCCTGTACATATGAAACTAACACAACACTGTACATCAACTATACTCCAAAATAAAATAAAAGTTAAACTTAATAAACGATCTACTTAGTGAAGAAAGTTAAACAACTAGGTATAACCAGGTCTTTCTAACTCCAAGTAGTGCTCACTATTAAACCACAGCTGAAATATATTATCTAAATGACAAACACTCATTCTGGGTTAGAACCAAAATAATGAAGCTGAAATTCTACTCAAAGAAAAGTAAAGCCGATTTCCTGGCAAAGGGGAGTCTTATTTCATTTACTATAACAGATAAAGCCCACAACGACAGCCCTGCAGCCAGCATCGTGCGGCGTCTCAGGACAGTGCAATACATTTACTATAACGGATAAAGCCCACAACCATAGCCCTACAGCCAGCATCATGCGGCGTCTCAGGACAGTGCTTCTCCCCCGTGGTTCCTTACTGCAGACCAAAGCAGGAAGCAACAAAAGAAAGTCCACTGGCAAACAAAACAAATAAGGGCAGAAGGCAGATGTCTAACTTGGTCTAACAAAAACATNATACACATCTCCGGGAAGTGAACTCATGTCCCCTGAACTGCAAGGTGGACTCTTAACCCCTGGACCACCAGGGAAATCCCAAATCATCATACCAACTCTTTGAAGTGCTTATGGAGGGCATTATCACACCAATTGTACAAATGGGGAAACTGAAGTTCAAAAAAAGGGAAGTGATGTGTCCAAGGATGTGAGGTGGAGAAAGTGATGGAGGTGAGGGTAGAAAAGGAGCTCTGACATTTCCTGGATCCTTCCTCTGGGCCAGGAATAACGCTAGCTTAAGGTTAATCTAGCAGAATGTGCAGCAACAGGGAGGGGCCTAGAAATGATCACACCAAGTGAAGTTAAGACAGGAAGACAAATACCTCCTATCACTTACACGCAAAATCTAAAAGGTAATAATAATGAACTCATTTACAAAAAGCAGACTCACAGACTTCAGAAACAAACTTACAGTTACCAAAAGGGAAAGGGGGGGAGATAAGTTTGGAGTTGGGGATTAACATATACACACTACCATATATAAAATTATCAGGAAGGACCTACAGTATGGCACAGAGAACTCTACTCAATATTCTGCATTAACCTATATCGGAAAAGAATCTGAAAAAAAAAAAAAGGATATATATATATATATATATATATCAATCATTTTCCTGTACATATGAAACTAACACAACACTGTACATCAACTATACTCCAAAATAAAATAAAAGTTAAACTTAATAAACGATCTACTTAGTGAAGAAAGTTAAACAACTAGGTATAACCAGGTCTTTCTAACTCCAAGTAGTGCTCACTATTAAACCACAGCTGAAATATATTATCTAAATGACAAACACTCATTCTGGGTTAGAACCAAAATAATGAAGCTGAAATTCTACTCAAAGAAAAGTAAAGCCGATTTCCTGGCAAAGGGGAGTCTTATTTCATTTACTATAACAGATAAAGCCCACAACGACAGCCCTGCAGCCAGCATCGTGCGGCGTCTCAGGACAGTGCAATACATTTACTATAACGGATAAAGCCCACAACCATAGCCCTACAGCCAGCATCATGCGGCGTCTCAGGACAGTGCTTCTCCCCCGTGGTTCCTTACTGCAGACCAAAGCAGGAAGCAACAAAAGAAAGTCCACTGGCAAACAAAACAAATAAGGGCAGAAGGCAGATGTCTAACTTGGTCTAACAAAAACATTTAAACTCCGGGCAGAAATCAGCAAATGATGCTCCACCTGAAGCCAAGTCCAGCCCACTGCCTATTTTTATAAGGACCACAAGCTTTGATTGATTTTTAAAGGCTAGAAAAAAATAACATATGCAACATAAATATATGACGGACATGAAAATCAACTCAAATTGCAGCATCCATAAATAAGGCTTTATTGAACAGTCGTGTCACTTACGAATGACCTACGGCTGCTTTCATGCAACAGCAAAGCTGGGTAGTTTCGCTGCCACAGAGATCATAGAGCCCTCAAAGCCTAAGGAGAGACCTGGAGGCTCAGCTGGTGAAGAATCTGCGAACACATCTGAATCAGTGCTAATGAGGTGGATGAAACTGGAGCCGATTATACAGAGAGAAGTAAGCCAGGAAGAAAAACACCAGTACAGCATACTAACACATATATATGGAATTTAGAAGCATGGTAATGATAGCCCTGTGTGCGAGACAGCAAAAGAGACACAGATGTATAGAACACACTTTTGGACTCTGAGGGAGAGGGAGAGGGTGGGATGATTTCGGAGAATGGCACTGAAACATGTATACTATCATGTAAGAAACGAATCGCCAGTCTATGTTCGGTACAGGATACAGGATGCTTGGGGCTGGTGCACGGGGAAGATCCAGAGAGATGATATGGGGTGGGAGGTGGGAGGGGGTTTAGGGTTGGGAACTCATGTACACCCGTGGTGGATTCATGTCAATGTATGGCAAAACCAATGTAAAGTAAAATAAAGTTAAAAAAAAAAAAAAAAAGAATCTGCCTGCAGTGCAAGAGACCTGGGTCCCATCCTTGGATCAGGAGGATCCCCTGGAGAAGAGAACTGCAACCTACCCCAGGATCCTTGCCTGGAGAATCTCATGGAGAGAGGAGCCTGGTGGGAGCTCCAGTCCACGGGGTCAAAGAGTCGGGGACACGGCTGAGCAACTAACACTCACTCAAAGCCTAAAATATTTATTATCTGGTCCTTGACAAAAAGTCTGTGAACTTCTGCTTTCAGGGAACAGATGAGCCTTTAATAATTTGCCATGAACTTTATTTCTCACAGCTAAGCTTTTAAGAAATTAAATGAAGATCACTAATGCAACAAACATTTCTTAAGGACTTGCTCTATTCCAGGCACTGTGCTAGCCTCAGGAAACAGTAATAAACAAGGCAGAGCTTCTGCCCTCACCGGGAAGACCAGAGCCAACAGTTACAGGTGCCTGAAGGGACAGGACTAAGAAGCATGTACAAGGCAGGCAGCACAGCCTGGTGCTGCAGAGCGTCATCTCCAGAGTCAGACATCCTTGATTTGAACCCCAGCTCCACCACCTCCTATGTGACCTTGGCAATCACTTAAAACTCTCTTGGTTTTTCCATCTGATGAGATGAAAATAGGATCCACTCAATAGGATTGTTTTAAGGATTAAATTAGATAATATTGGGCTAGCAAAAAAAAAAAAGAAAATCATACAGGTTTTTCCATAACATCTTACGGAAACACCTGAAAGAACTTTTTGGCTCCCACACATAAAAAGTACAATGCCTAGCACACAGTAAGTATTTAAAAAGATAAAAATTTAAGCTTATAAACTGGATTTAGAAAACCTGTGTTGCCACTTAAAAGCCTATCCCTATTTTCAATAGTCATTCAAACAGAGGGAGTGACAGATATGGAAGGAAAGTCCAGAGGCATTTAACCACCATGTATGCACTCAATGTGGATAGTAACCCCACCTTCACAGCTCAGTAAAAAAATAATAATAAGAGCTAGACAGGTTCTAGTAGGCCATGTAANCTATCCCTATTTTCAATAGTCATTCAAACAGAGGGAGTGACAGATATGGAAGGAAAGTCCAGAGGCATTTAACCACCATGTATGCACTCAATGTGGATAGTAACCCCACCTTCACAGCTCAGTAAAAAAATAATAATAAGAGCTAGACAGGTTCTAGTAGGCCATGTAAATGCAGCATAAATGGACACGTGGAAGAACGGAAGAAAGTGAGCTGGGCGATCATCATAAGAAAACTGGGGGTGCTCTCCGACTTGGTGGTTAGGATTCAGTGTTCTCACTGCCAGGGGTGGCGGTTCAACCCTTGGTCAGGATCATTCCCCCAAGCCATAGGGCACAGACAGAAAAAAAAGAAGAAATTTGGATTTTGTTCTAAGTATAAAGGGAAGTGACTGGATTGATGTGTTTGTAAAATTGCTTAATTTATTCTGAGTACATAATCTGATTACATGAATCAAAACTCGAAAGATTTATTTATGAGGTTATCCAGTAAAACGTAAAGCTTCTTCCCACCTCTATCCAACAGCCACACTGTTACCTAAAGGCAACTATTAATACTTCACTGGCCTTTGAGAAGTTTTAGCAAGGCAGACCATGATCTAATTTCTATTGTATGTAAATCACTCTGGCTGCCAGGTGGAGATTAAGTAGAAAGAAAGGACCTGGGGGGACCAGCTCCACGTTGCTGCTGCTACGGTAGTCCAAGAGAGATATGACAGCCACTGGGACCCAGGTGGTAACAGTGGCGACTGGACAGAAGGACTGATCCAGGACGTATTCTGAAGGTAGAACTGACAAAATCGATGTTACCAGATAGCATTAATGACTACAGCTATAAGTACTGGTTTTCACACACTAAAGTCTACAGGTCTAGTATCTTAGACTTTAATGGCTAAATACTCAACAGTTCAGTGATTATGAAGATAGGTAATACATGAGAGAATAGATAACAGAAAAAGATGACTAAAATGTGATATTTACAATTGGATTAATACTGTGTCAATATGAATTAGATGATGTTAGAAATGACATTTTTGAAGCCACCTCCAAACTGTATTATTGCAGTTGAGGGACTGAAATAGCAGCTATTAAAAAAGCACACACAAAAACAGTAAAAGTGAAATCTTCTAACATCAGTACTGGCTAACTACCACATAAGAGAGAAGGCTGAAGTCTTCTCAACAGAACAGAATTCAAGAAGAGTATGACATCATACTTATGTGAAGTACTTCTTACCATTCTGATCACTTTGAATGCATCAGAAAAATTTCACCAAGTTACAGTATAAGTGAAAAAAGTGGCCATTAACTGACAAGAACATTCATTAAAAAGCAGTCATATCTTCCTGAATAAAGCATGGCACAACCATATACAGGAGCACAATGCAACTGAAAGGAATGAGAAATATGTCTATACTATAGTCTGGCACAGATGCCACATGTTAAGTGGGGAAAAAAGCCTGATGGCATTAGGGAAACTACGAGATACCTCATATCCACTAGGATGACCACTGTGGCTACTATCGAAAAAAAAGGAAACAAATGTTCCCAAGGATGTGAAAAAATCGGAGCCCTTTTGCTCTTCTGTTGGGAAAATATCAATAAAATGGTACAGCCACTGTGGAAAACAGTACAATGGCTACTCAAAATTTTTTAAACAGAATTACCATCTGATCCGGCAATTCCACTCCTGAATACATAACACAAAGAACGGAAAGTAGGGTCTCAAGGAAGTATCTGTACATTCATGTTCATAGCAGCAGTATTCACAATTGCTGACATGTGGAAGCAAACCAAATATTCGCAGAGGGATGAATGAACAAACAAGTGTGGTATTTACATACAATAGAATGTTATTCAGCCTTAAAAAGGAAGAAAATTCTGATACTTTCTATAACATGCATGAACCCTGAGAACACTATAAGTGAAATTAGGTCAGACAGAAAGACAAATACCACATGATCCCACTTATACATGGAACCTCAAAACAAGATAAAAAGCAGTTCCTTAGCCAGTATTTTATAATAACTATAAATGGAGTATAAATTTTAAAAATTCTTTATCACTACACTGTATACCTGTAACTTACATGCTATTTCTTCAATTTGAAAAAAAAAAATCCAATTCCCAAACATCGAAAACAAAATAAAAAACAAAAGAACACTACACATCAGTGGTAGCAAAATCATGCAGTACCTACTCTAAGCAACTTTAAAACACAATAATTTGACTGCGTATTCCAAATAAGGATACAGAAACCTATCTTAAACATCTTTTATTAGTTGGTGGTAGTGTTCATGTTATTCTTCTGTACTGAAACACAGTGTAGGATAAAACAATGAGCAATTAGAGTCAAGACGTTTGTCTTAGAAGAAAAGAGAGACACATGCAAGATTAGAAAGGTTAAACAGAATTCTGTCATCTTGCTTTAGTGCCAGTAATCTGCCATGTGCGCACTGAAAAGATCAATGATCAACTCAGCAGCAATAAACAACTCCACGGCACAGACTGTAATTTACTAAATATTATTTTTTCATTAAAAAAAATTCAAGGCCGCTTGGAGAAATTGTGATTCCAGGGCTGGGACAAAAAATGTACAACATGAGCCTGGTGTGGTTTGTCACACCAGAAAAAAGAGCAATCAAAGACTTGTGTCTAAAGGATTTAGGAGCCAATTTGAACAGATTTCTATTACACAATGATGGGACAATTTGAGTCTCAATAAGGATCTACGATGAACTGAACCATATAAATACGTTTAAATCCATGAATTCACAATGACACAAATACATATACACAACTCACTGGCTACTTTTGGAGGATGCCAATCCATTATTTTGAAAACTAATATAAAATGTAGCAGGATTAAGCATTTATTTTGCCTTTCCTAAGAGAGTTACAATTCAAGGTAACCAAATAATGAAGGAAGGGAAATTGCTCTTTATAGAAATATTCCAGCTAATAAATGATGAAGTTATATAATTAAAATATCAACATTTTTAACACTTAATTAAAGAATGACTCTAAACATTGAGCATTAAGGGATCCAAACATGAAGACTACTCGCAGCACAACTGATCGACCTAAAGATTATCATACCAAGTGCAGCAAGACAAGGAAAGACATCATATGATATCACTTCAGCAAAGTCTAAAAAATTATACAAATGAACTTATTTACAAAGCAGAAACAGACTCACAGGCTAAACAAATTTATAGCTACCAAAGGGGAAAGAGGGAGCAGAATAAACTGGAGATTTGGGATTAACAGATACACATTACTATATTAAAAATAGATTTTAAAGTACCTACTATATAGCACAAGGAACTATATTCAATATCTTTTAATACCCTATAATGGAAAGAAGCTGAAGAGAAGATGTATCTGATATACACATGGTATATACACCTGAAACACTATGAATCATCTATACTTCAATTTAAAAGACTACTAATCCCTATCTGCTGCTAACCTACGAAGTCTTCTTGCCAAAAATAAATCAAGCCTGAATCTGATAACACCTTTAGCTCTAACCAAATTAATTATGTTTACAGCAAATACTATGTAAATAAACTACAAAACAGAATAAAATCCAGACTGTGAGTAACTCCACAGGACAAACCAACAATTTCAGCAACAAATAAATTACAAGTGACAACAAAAGATGGAAGAGGAGCCTATAGACTAAAACGTGTCACAATGGACGCCTTTGGATCCTGATTCAAAACTGCAAAAATCAAGAAAATATACATACAGAAATACTTAACAGCTAAAATCGCACGACATCTTGGCTATGAGAATAAGGTAAAGCAAAACTAGCCGTGAGTAAAATAACTACCGAAGCTAGAGGAGGGCAGAGAGGTTTATTATACTAGTCTCTCTGCATGTGGTAGAATTAAACATGTAAAAATAAATAAATAAGTTCAATTTAATCTCTAAGTTTCACATAATAAAAATGTCTCTTTAATATTAGCTGTCAAACTGTTAAAAATTATTACAATCAAGAAAATTTTAAACCAGTTGGATATCTGATTTTAAAGTATCTTTTAAGCGCTTCAGTACTTACTGATTCAATACAAGGACAACTTGAAAGAACTAAAAACTAATAATCATCTAAAGAAACACCTTTTATAGCAAAATCAATAACTGAATACCAAACAAAACCTTACCAATATCAGACAACATGAAAGAGTTAAAGGAGAAAATGGCTAGCTGTATACTTTATATTTTAGAGAGGAAACTATCCCACCTTTTGAAGACTGGGTAGAATTTAGATTCACGTCTTTCGGTGAGCCTCTGTACCTGAAACCACACAAGCAGTAAAACAAACCATACCATTTGTCCTGCTGTAAACCACATCAAAACTCTGAAAAACAGTTAGGACTGCCAAAACCATTCACTTCCTTAAAAAACAACTTTACCAATTCTAGTGTAACCCACAATCAGAATACCAAGATTCTGGATGTAAATAACTAATTTGCACGTGGGCTGGCACTTGCCCGCTAACTAAAGACCCCAGCTGTACAACCCCACCCTCATACAATTCATCTTTGCTAGGGGTGCCCTCCCCTCTCTGGCGCTCATCGACTCCAAGTTCACTGGGAGCCTTCACTGATGTGTTTAAGCAAAGACAGAGTGGACCTTACAACAGCTTATTTCCTATCCTCATTAAGAAGTAACAATTTTC
>SJYA01005249.1:0-26442 GCA_006410615.1 Neotragus moschatus
GCGCTGCAACGGCCCCGCGGCCCCAGGGGCGCGCGGGTGCCTGGGCGCGGGTGGCGGGATGGTCGGGGGGCTGGAGGGTGTGTCTGTGCAGGAGCCGCCGCTCAGCTGGCAGCTCAGAGGCTCCGGGACGAGCCGCGAGCCTCATTTTGCCCCATCTGCGGAATGGGCGCGCTCGGAAGGTGTCTCTGCCTAGCCCCTCGGAAAGAACGCAGGGAGCGCTCCCGGCCACCCCGGAACGCAGTTGGTGAGGGTTGGTCTCGGGGAGCCTTGTGCACATGAATCGGGTTTTGGATGTTCAGGTGAACTGTCTCTGTTAGGGATGGTGAAGAGGATGACCCAGTTGGGATGCATGTGAATAGAAGTTAGGGACCATTGATATCTTTGGCTTTTTAATGGAGATGACCCCCCTCACCCCCGCTTTACTTAGGCCAGTTACCCTGAAAGCCTACAAGGTTGTTGTGATCCTCAGGACTTAAAAGTACTTGAAGTGCCCCAAAGTTGCTCTGTACTTGCTGCCTGCCTCTGGAATTAACCACCTACCCCTCAGACACCCACAGACACGCACACACACTGCCGTCCTGTGTTCTCTCTTTCCAAGCCCCTTGCCTGTCATTCGGAGCTGGGGTGAGACTTTCCGCTTGTACACCCAGCCAGTCTTCCCGGGACTAGGCTGCGGAACGGGGCGCGTTTCTCATTTGGGACTTTTACAAGCCCGTAATGAATTTAGGTTCCCCTCCTCACACCCTCCCTTTTCCATAGCAAAACCCACAGTGAAACCGGACACTTTGCGAGGGTTGCAAACCTTAGAAATCCTCCAGCATCCATTTTTCCCCCTCTTAATGAATCTGTGGCAATGTCTTTAATAAAACTGGGGGTGGAAAGGGAGGGGGCAGCGCTGGAGGAGAGGAGGAAAGTTTTGCCTCTTCTGGCTGGGAGATTCCCTCCCTGCACAAACAAATCTTGCCCCGTCCCCGTCCTCGGACGGCTCAGAGTGAGAGTAGGGGTTCCCCCACCGCTGGAGCCAGGAAACGTGTTGGAGGCGTTTTGCGATCCCACCCCCTTACACACACTTTCTTAGAAGGGAGAGAGCTCTGAGTTCTCTGGGCGGTCCGGCTTCTTTCTGTCGTGGCGTGGACCTTCTCAAATGTTGCTAACTCTGTCCTATTTACATCAAGCCCATTTCGGGGACCCACACTCTGCTGCGTACTGAGTAAGCACGTACCCGCAAAGCTCCGCTCTCCCGCTACCAAATCCCAAACGAGAGCTACAAAGTGACTTTCCCCCATGCCTGACGTCATCACATGCTATTTTTTTCTTTTTTTTCTTTTTTTTCTTTTTGCGTCTCAGGAAGGAGAGGGAAACTGAGCTCATTCAGTTTTAGCCCCCAAGCCCCAGTCAGCCAGAGGGGGTTATAATGTAGCGTAGAGAAGAGACGGTACTCATAATAGTAGCTGATGCTTATAATTCAGGGCTGTGGTGTGTTTACTTCTCTTTTGGAACACAGGAAAAACGCAGAGCCTGCGTTCGGAGATTTTTTGTTTTTTAATGAGTAGATCTGATTTTTCCCTAGTCCATACCTGCGGTACAGGGCTTTGGAAACCTTCTCCTCCAGAGTGGAGAGCCCAGGGTTATAGAGGTATCATCAATGAAAAGGTAGTAAATACATTTTTTCAAAACAAACAAACACATCCATATAGCACCTGAGATTCCACAGGAGCCTGCTTTATAAATGTCTGCAGTTCAGACAAGGAGCCCCCTCTTGACACACACACACACACTCGAGCACTCATTCACTCTCTCACACAAAGATTGTGCAGTAAAATACTTTAATTGGATGGGGGACGTTAGGTTATTATTGCTTGTATAAAATGCCTGGTCCATTTTATGTGTGGAAATAACATTCCTCTCGAAACGAGAAAGAAAAAAAAGTCACTGCTGCTGTGTAGCCCCAGAAAGCTCAGAGCTTGTCTCCCGAGGATTCTGTGGATTTTTTTTTTCTCCTCCCCTAGTTGAGTCTGAGCCAGATTTGACGGTGTGTAAACACCTGGCCTTCAGCCAAAAAAGACTCATTCTGCATATCCTCCGCACGGTGCAGGCTGTGGGACTGAGAAGAACCTGCTTCTCCTTGAATTAAAACACAAACAAACAGAGGTTCTTTGCAGAAGCACTTTTGCAGCTCCTTCCTCCGTGTCAGTTCAGACTGGGAGAGGCAGGGCCAGCTGAGGTGGGCAATTTGGACGAGGGTGCCAAGCCACGTCCTCCCGCAGCGACCTCGGGTGCCCAGTTGGCCACCTGACCTCTGCTGGCACTCTCTGGCGGGGTGTCGCCACTTTCCTAGGAATCCCTGGTCACCTATCTTCAGAGAGCAGGCATCTCCCAGCAGGGACCTCACTGCTATTTCAGGCAGAGGGTTGCTGCCTCGCTGTCAGGCCAGGCTGCCTTACATCACTCTTTGCTGCAGGATTCAATTGGGTTTCGTAAAGGTCTAATTTTATGGTGCTGTTAACCGGGTCTGTCGTCTGGCAGAGGCAGGCCTTGCCGCTGCTGGGAGGCGGGCCATGCTCCCAGATCCGCCTGGGATGCTATTTCTACCCCGGTTCAAACTTCACTGACACCAGTTCAGACAGGCGCTCAGAGAGGCAGAGAGGAGCGAAGGAGCAGTTTGCTTCTGAAGCTCAGAAAACCTGCCTTTTATTTTTTCCAAAAGGGAAGTGGCGGTGGGTGGGGGGGAATATATATATATATGTATATACACACACATACACACACATATCTGTACGTGTGTGTGTGTGTGTGTGTCAGTTGCTCAGTTGTGTCCAACTCTTTGCAACCCCATGGACTGTAGCTTTCCAGGCTCCTCTGTCCTTGGGATTTCCCAGGCAAGAGTACCAGAGTGGGTTGCCATGCCCTCCTCCAGGGGATCTTCCCAACCCAGGGATGGAACCTGGGTCTCTCACGGTGCAGGCAGATTCTCTATCGTGTGATCCACCAGGGAAGCCCACATTTATATGTGTGTGAGTATTAATAAAAATGAAAAGNGGATCTTCCCAACCCAGGGATGGAACCTGGGTCTCTCACGGTGCAGGCAGATTCTCTATCGTGTGATCCACCAGGGAAGCCCACATTTATATGTGTGTGAGTATTAATAAAAATGAAAAGGCTGATGCAGGCAAAAGCAGAGCTAAAGTTAGAAAGTCCCTGTGTGCAGGAGTCTCTGAATGGCCCACCCACGGTGGATGGTCTGAGGGTTGAAGAGCCCTTTAAGGCTGTTGTGAAAAGGGTCCTCGGAGGTCCTCCAGGCCAGATCTTGTCTCTTAGGCCAAACAGGGAGACAGACGCAGCCAGGGGATGGGGCAGGAACTAGGATTTGAGCCTGGTCATGTCCACTCCCAGACCTTACCCACTGTCCTGCTGAGAAAACCCGCCCAAGAAACACCGTCACCTCCCACCCCTCACAGACCCACCACCCAGGCCCTTGGGGCATGGTAATTGGGGTTCTCTTTCAAGTCTGGGGGTGAGGGGGAGCTTACTGACACATCCTTTTGCCTTTATAGCGTACCAGGCAGGATCCAGACCCCTGCCCCCATCCCCACCTGCCCTCCCCCACCATACCTCTCCAGTTTGACAGAAAGAGAAAGAAGGGGCAGAAAAAGAAAACAAGACTCAATTTGCTCCAAGGAGCAGGGCCTCCAGCAGCAGTTCATCTTGTTAAAGTTTCTCTGACCTGCTAGATAAGTGAAATGTGGACCCGCAAGTACGGCTGCCCCTCCCGCCCCCATCCCTCAGTGACCCAGCGTCCCTGCTCACAAGAAGGAAGGATTTACCTGAATCCCCTCCAGCACCTCCTCCTGCCATGCCTCTTTCCTTTGCTCTAAATGTTGGACTATTGAGTTGACAGGCTACTGAGAAGAGACTTTTATTTCCTCCCTTCTGCAGCCCACACATCCCACAATCCACTCAACCCCCCAAAAAGCCTTGGCTTTATGGACTGAGGACACTCAGTGGCAGGAAGGAAAGTGACTCTTCCTGGGTGCCTCCCAGGTGCCAGGCATGGAGCTAGGTGCTTGCCTTGTGTCTGCCAGTTTCACCCTCACAGCCACCCTGCAAGGTGGGCACTGTCACCTCTATTTTCCAAATGAGGAAACAAAGTCTCAGAGGGTGGAAGCTACTTAGTCCAAAGTGGACAGAGCCCAGGTATGACCTTGAACTGCAAGTGTCCGCTTCTTCTTCAGCAGTCCTTCTGGAGAAAGAAGGAATGACCCCCTTTCCTTCTTTAGACCTGCTGCAGACAACTCTTTTCTGCCCCTCTGTGTGCTAACTGTAGCTGAAACTGTAGATTTTCATCCTGCAGATGAAATGGGATAAAACGTGAATCTAAGTCTCCTTGGAACTCTGGATGTGACTCGCATATCTGGGTTTTTTAATTTTTTTCTTTTCTTTTCCCATCAAACTGTCTATCAGACCACTGGGACTTGGAATTTCTGTTGCCGATGACTTCCTGTGTGGTTTGAGTCACGTCACTTTGTCTTTCTGTCCCTTTAGCTTCCTCTCTGTAAAAGGGGCATAATGGTGTCAGGATAATGCAGGGAAATAAGCCAGGCAGAAAGTACCTGGCACAGAACCAGCTCATACTGGGGACTCAGACAGTGGCAGTGAGTGGTAGCTGAATCCAGTAAGTAACCCTCTTGCCGTTCCTAATTCACCACCTTGCCTTCAGCCCGTTTATACCTTGTTCGGGCTTCCCCACTGGAGTGGCTGCGGAGTCTGTCTAGAGTAGACAGTGTATCTTGGGGAACAAACAGTTGGGCCCCTTCAGATCCCTTCCTTGCACTTTGAGTTCCTCTTCTTTGACCTACTTGGATGACTCCTTGGTGATAAGGGCCAGAGGAGGGCCACCAGCACAGGACCAATGAATAGGAAAGCCAGTTAGCACCCAGGGGGAGAATACACTCTCAGGAACAGAAGCCAGACAGTGCCCACAGCGCATCCCGGTCACAGCTCTGTGGTCACGTGCCTCTCATTCCTTCCCCAGACACTCCCCTGACTTTCACGTTGCCCCAGTCAGCACTTCACGTGGACAGATCGGGTGACGGAGGGTGCATCACCCTCGCCCCACTCCACCGAGGAGGGCAAACTGGAGGCTGAGAGGTGGAGGGCTTGGGAACGTGGGTTCTGCATGGTCAGCCAGGCATGGACTGGGTCCAGCAGCCCATGGAGAAACAGGGAGACTGAGGACCAGCATCACACTGGGGCTGAGAACTGAACTGTATCCATAAGCTGCTCCTCTCAAGGTGGCCTGGGAGATGGTTTGGTTGAGTTGCTCCCGTCTCGTAGCACTGGAAATCACCAGCTTTTAAAACCTCCTGCTGCCCAGCTGCCTCCCAGGGATTCAGAGGTCGAGGGTCTGGCACTGGTCTGGGCAGAGGTGTTTTTCGAAACCTTCTCAGGAGATGTGGAAGGGCCACCAGCAGGAAGAACCGCTGATCCTACTTGATGTCTCCCTGCTCTGCAGGTGGAGAAACTGAGGCCTCGGTAGGGGTAGGGAGTAGGGCTTCCTGCTTATCCAGCTGGTCGGTGGCAGAGCTTTTAAAGAAGTTCAGCTGTTCCAGTTCTGAGTTACCATCAGAAGGGACCCCCTTTCCATTCCCAATCCACTGTGGTTCCTAGGGGTAGGGTCACACACGCACACTGACATTCCATTTTTTCAAATCTGCTCCTGTATGTGAAGCCACATTCTCACCTTCTGGTACCTCCTTTAAAGAGCAAACACTCCTAAAAGGGGATAATACATGGAGGGCCACACATCTGAGTTCAAATGGATCTCTCACCAAGCTTGAGCACTGAGCTGTAATTTTTTCCTGAGGAATAAGAGGTGGAAAGGAGGGAAGGAATCCCAGCTGGAAGGCATTCCCCACTTTGCCCAGGGCTAGTCCTTCCTGAAAGAAGGCAAGTGTTCCTATCATCCCAAATCCCCTTACCTTATGATCATTCTGAAACCAACGCTGGCTACAGGGTGTCTTAGATGAGAGAGAAGACCCCCAGGGCCTCCAGGTAGGAGGATCCCCTATATAAGCAGCCTGAGCCTTATCTACCTATGGCTAGTCCAAGGCTTAAGAATTCAGTAAGTGCTTGCTTCTCCCCTCACCTGCTGCCCCGTCTCTGGAATTTAATTTCCTTTCCCTCAGTGTCTCTTTTATCTTTTTCTCTTGCTGCGCTGAGGACTCTGCTTCATGCCTTGATGCACTTACTGGAAACGCTCAACTCAGACCTGACTTGTGGGTCTTGGCCCTTTAGCTCCTTTGAAAACCTGGAACTGAGAGCCAGGAACTCTGGACTCAAGTCCCGGCTTGGCGTCCTCTGAGCTGTGTGACCTGGAGCCTCTGGGGAGAGAGTTGCAGGTGTGGTTACAGTCAACACCCCCATCTCACAGGTTGTCATGAGAACCAGGTGAGACAATGGCAGGAGAAGCTCTCGGCTGGGATCAGAATCTAGACCGTAAGTCCACACTGGCTGGAGGATCCAGAAAGTGAGAGATGTGAGTGCTTTGTAAGATCCACGTCGTTCCTGGAAAGGCACCTTTATCGTCACTCTTCACCCTGCAACAATAAACGCTGATCGAGTTAGCAAACCTTTTCCTGTGTGTGACCTCACTGGAGTCCTTTGACGTTGGAATTAACAGGTCTGCCTCACTTGCTGTGTGACCCAGACGACTTAACTGCTCCTCTCTGCTTCAGTGTTAGTGTGCGTAGGTGGGCAGGGGGTTAGCAATGAAACAGGGGCTTTCACACTGTTCCCCACAATCTTAGGAATGCCCTGGGCAGAGGTGATGGAGAAGGAAATGGCAACCCACTCCAGTGTTCTTGCCTGGAGAATCCCAGGGACGGAGGAGCCTGGTGGGCTGCTGTCCATGGGGTCGCACAGAGTCGGTCACAGCTGAAGCGACTTAGCAGCAGCAGCAGCAGGGAAGAGGTGAAGGGAAGCGAAGCATTCTGCTTCCTGCACCTTCCCTTCCCCTATACTGCCTGAACCGTGTGCTTCTGCAAGATTTCCTTTGAAGGACTAAGGGAGTTTCTCAGTGACAGGATTCAAATGGACACCGACTGACATTATTAACTTTGTTAGTCATGATGCCGGTATTGTGATTATATATTTTTAAAGATCTGTTCTGTTAGAAATGCGTGCTGAACTATTTATGGGTAAAATGACGTTATGTCTATTTTGTTTGTTTAAAGTGTTCCAGGAAAAAAAAAATTAGGATGTTGGGGGGAAGAGGGGTAGATCAAGGAAGATTGGCAGGCTGATGACCGCTGACGCCAGGTGACAGAAAACAACGGGCTTCAATACAGGTTTTGTCTGTCCTCCTGTGCCTGATTGAAGAGTTCCGGCATAAAAAGTTTAAAAGAGTTGGAGAGCCACAGGAAGAGCTGAAGTCTTAGATCCCTGCGTGATCTGTGAGCTGACAGGTTTCCAACTGCATTTCAGCAACTTGGAGTGGGTTAGGGACTCTCCCAAGGTCACACAGAGAGTAACTGAAAGTCAGGGTGCAGACACCCTGGGGAGCTCCCTCGGCCCTTCTTCCTGTACACCTGTGAACCCGGGTGACTGGCCGTCCTGGAGAGCTTGCGAGGAAGACAAGAGACAGGAGGGGCAGGTGGAGCCTTGCAGAGCAATTAGAAATGTCCTTGAGGGCTTTCCTTGCTGTATGGAACCATCCCCAGCGATGGGAAGCATTTTACATCTTTGGTTTTGTGCATAAGTATCCCCCAGAATCTCCTAATCATTTTGACAACCCAAAACACACTGCCACCATTCACACACAAGCACGCACACACACACACACACACACACACTCATTCACGTTTCCATCTTCCCCTGTTTTTTTTTTTTTTTTTTGGCTCCTTCTTTCTCTGTGTCTCCCATTGGCCTGGAAGCCTTCTAGAACCTTCTAGAGTTCGGTGGGGACGGAGGAGGAGGATAAACTATAGTTGACTAATCTGAGAAAGAGCTGACACCCTCAGGAAAGGGGAGGAAGGAGCATACGTTTACTGAGGAAGTATTTTGTAATGATTGATGGTAGAACTCGAGTCAGGTTGCCTGAGTGTGACTGGCTGATTCTCCCACCTGCCAGTTGTGTGACCTAGGGCAAGTTACTTAATATCACCACGCGTCACTTTTCCCCTCTGTGAAATGCGGATAACACTGGCTTCTACTTCATAGGGTTGTTTTGAAGATTAACTGGGCCTCCATGTGGAAAATGCTTAGTAATGGAATCTAGACCACGGGGAAGCACCCAGTAAACGTTAACTCATGTGGGTTTTCTGTGTGTCCGGCCCTTGCTACATGCTATTTCCAATTCTCTCAATAACTCTATAAATTAGACATGTTTGTCTCCTTTGGCAGAGCTAGGAATTGCCTTTCCCTCCCTCCCCGCTCAGGAAAGGCTTGGTTCTGTCATCTTCACAGAAAACAAAGACTAAAATGAAGGACAAACAGAATGAACACTTTATTTCCTATCACAGAAGCAGTATGGGCTCGTTGCAGAGAACCTGAGAAACGCAGATTAAAAACAAGGATCAGAGCAAGATATGTCCCTCCCTGCCCAAGTGTTCAGCAAGAAGTTCATGAGTTTCTTCTGCATGCCAGGCACAGTTTCAGGCTGTCAGTACAACGCAAGGAACAAAAGACACCTCTGACCTCAGGGAGTTTATATTCTGGAGTCCGGGGTGGGAAGTGAGAAGGAAGAGGAGGCAGAAGACGGATGAGTAAGGAGATTCACCTCGTCATGTTGGGTGACTGTTTACGAACACAGACAAAATAGGAAAGGGAGTTGTGTGGGGCTGGGGTGGCAGGAAGAGGAGGGAGGCAGTGATGAGAAGCCTCTCTGGACCAGAGGCCTTAGAGCAGAGCGGGGTTGGCTGGAGGAGGCCATGGGGTTTGGAGAAGGAAGTGCAAGGGACTAAGGGCAGGGGAGTGGAGGGTGGGGCTCAGGTCCAGACCAGTGCAGTCCTCAGCTTGCTGTGTGACTTTGGGTAACGCATTTTCCTTCTTGGGGTCCATTTTCCTCGTCCGAACAGTGGGGGTGAGGAGGAGCTCATCTTTGTCTGTCTTTGCCCTAGGGGCCCATCAGCAGAGGTGCCCTGGGGCCCCGCGAGCCTCATCAGGACTGTCCTGAGACAAAACTGCAGTGTGGGCAGCCATGCCCACGCTCTTCCTTTTTGAGTGAGGCTTCCTCCACTAGGTGGTGCTTGTGCCCCTCGGGGACTAAGTGCCCACACTGACTGCCTCTCTTTCTCATCCGTGAAGAAGGACATGGCGCCCCTTCTTGCTCAGGTATCATTGACCGACCCCAGCTTAGAATGTGGCTCTTTCATGGACATATATGCTTTGATGTCTCCTCAAAAAGCTTCCTATCCACAACCAGAGTACCAATGGGTAGAATTTCCCTCAAAGACTGACTGAAGACATTATGTAGGGAATATTGGTACTTCCCAAGAGCTGGAAGCCATCACATTAATAATATTGATAATAATAGCTGCCATAAATATTAAAAAAAAAAAAAAAAACTCACTAAGTGACCTTTTCAGTGATCACATCTTGGCTTATGGCTAGAATACTCAGGTTTCCAGGCAAGTTACTGGACACTGGCGTAGACCGCTGGTCTTTTAGACATGCTTATCATTTTAATCACATCGCTTCATGATTAAAATACTAGACTACTGGAGTCTGTAGCCATCTGTTAGTCTATTTTCCTTCTGGGAATCCCCAGCACTGTCATCCCCAGGTTTTTCTTCCAACAAGAGAAACAGAATGTTTTCCAGTATCACTTGTCACAAACCCAGGGACCATGGAAGAGTAAGAGAGATGGCCGTTTCAGTTTTGGAAAACCTGAGACGGTCCCAGGTTCCAGTCCCTTTGGAGGAACAGAGACAGAAACTCTAGGAGGTGCGGGATTGCAGCTTGGGATCTAAGTGTGTGGGTTGCTGTTTAGTCGCTCAGTCATGTCCGGCTCTTTCTGTGGCCCCATGGACTGTAGCCCACCGGGCTCCTGTCCTTGGGATTTCCCAGGTGAGAATACTGGAGTGGGTGGCCATTTCCTTCCCCAGGGGATCTTCTGAACCAGGGACCGAGCCTGCATCTCCTGCATTGGCTGCTTTACCACCGAGTCACCTGGGAGGCCCAAGTGTGTGGGTGGGGGGAGCATATAACTTGTTACAGATCCTTGAGTGAAGAAACATTCCTGTAAGTGCAGAGGACCAAGGTGTGTGCGAGTCAGCATCAGAGCCATTCGTTCCCAGGATGAGAAACCCAGGGCTGTGCGAGTCAGCATCAGGACCATTCGTTCCTCGGATGGGAACCCAGGGGTGTGACAGTCAACATCAGGACTATTCACTCCCGGGATGAGAACCCAGGTGTGTGAGTCAGCATCAGAGCCATTCGTTCCCAGGATGGGAACCCAGGGGTGGTGGAAACGGTGACCTGTCCAAACCAGGGCCCATTCAGGGTAAGGCCCTCTGTCTCCCGGTCTTAGGCTAGAGCTGGGTCTGCTTCCCTCCTCGCTCTGCATCCTTCCCTATCAAGGAACCGTCTCTCTGCTGAGGAGCATCATGTATCTCCAGATTCTGCTGGACTCTGGACTCACAGACCCAGCTGTCTGCTGAAAATGTCAGCCTGCACTTCAGACTCAGCGTGTCCAAAGCTGAATCCTCTTTCTTCCAGAATTCCTTCTGCCCTCATCTAGTGCCACCTGCCCTAAGCATGTTGCCACCATTTTTATCCTGGCTGTGCCGCCTTTTAACGTGTTTATAGCCAGCCTTCCCCTGCCTTAGCTTAGGCTCTTCATCTCTTGCTTTGACTCTTTGCTTAGGATTGTAAGTGCCCACTTCTCTAAGCCTCAACTCTAGCACCACCTTCAGCCTGCCCTCCAGCTTTCCGCAGTCACGTCTTGCTGCAATGCTAATCTGCCTCTGCTGCCCCTAGCTAGAGGCCCTTCAGTAGCGCTGCAGTTATTTACGGCCCCCCAGCTAAATGCCACAGGCTTTTCCCCATCCTTTTCTTTACTCGAGTACCTCCTAGATCCGCTAGATCCTTGACGTACCTTTCTATCCCCACAGAGAAATGTTGCAGGCACTGTGTGGCAGAGCACTTAAGCCCTAGAGGATTCTGCTCAATGTTCCTCTTCTGGGAAACCCTTTCTGACTCTTCCCCAAATGCCGCTTGTTTCCCACCTCTCTTATCCATTTGTCTCTATACCCTCTGCACACATTTATCAAAACACCTGGAACGCTTTATCACGTTTTATCCTGTGCAAATTAGGGGTCCTCTCAGCTTCTCCACTGCCTGGCCGAGCGCCTTGCTTATAAGGAAATACAGAGATTTTTTTGTTTAATGAATGCATGAGTGGATAAAGGAACCAGCTACATTTCTAATGATTCTGGGAGAAAGAGCTTGGGAACCTCAGGCATGTTGTATTACGTAACCAAAACACATGACCTGGCCCGTGCGTCACACTCAGAAACATTACACAGTGGTTAATTCCATTTCCCCTTGAGCGAAGAAGCCAGAAGGAAAAAATAATCTGGCCTTCCCAAACACCGGGTGGGGGAGGGACAGTGTAGTCAGCGGCTCCTCAACTCACATCTCGGCCTTTCTAACCCAAGCCCCGGATTAACCTTGGTCTTTCCCACTCTGTCCTTCGCCCGTCTGCGAAGCGCTTGTTCTGTGTGTGCACCGCAGCACATATCCCAAGCTTTGCTGTCTTCTCCGGTTTCCACCCTGGTCCCCCTTCGCAGGTCCTTTCTGGGCCTCGAGTGTCCCAGCTGTGATATCTGTTGCCTGGGTTTTCCCTCCTTCGTGATTGGCGGGCCTCCCATCGGCTGGCCTTGATCTTGTGAGCCCTTGAGGTGACCTTGGGGTCTGGAATCCTCTATCCGCTGTTTATATACCCTTGAGGGAGAAGACGCATTCTCGGCGGTAATAACAGTAATAAAAGCCGCCAGCTCATGATGAGCACTGACTGTGTGCTGGCTCTGTGCCCAGGGCTGCACGCCGGACCCTCAGAGTTCGGTTTAGAAAGTGACATGACTTGCTGAAGGCCTCACGGCTTAAGGGTCGTGGAACTGGAGCTGAGGCCAGTTTAATTTTCTCTCTATCCATAGGGCCTAGTGCATTGCTTGGAATACAGTAACTGTTCAGTAAACGTTCCTGGAGAGGATGAATATATGTGAGTGCTAAGTAGATGGCTGGCTGGCTGGCTGGCTGGCTGAGGCTACCCCCAGTGGCTAATGCAACCACCTACAGAGACTGTAGAACAAAAGAGAAGGAATAGAGGGGGAGAGAGATGGAAGAAAAACTGGAGTGAACGTTACAAGACTTTAAGGAGATTGGCTAAGAAATCTCTGTGTTGTTCAGAAAATATTTTATTTGCCAGTAACTTTTGAACAAAAAGGCCATTGATGTCCACCAGAGCATTTCCCACTTTTACACAGTCTACCAGGAGCAATAAACTTTCAAAGATTCGCTCTGCCGAACAGGTTGCTCGATTCCTCTTTTGGGAATCAGGCTTCCCTGGTAGCTCAGCTGGTAAAGAATGCACGTGGAATGCAGGAGACCCCAATCCGATTCCTGGGTTAGGAAGACCTGCTGGAGAAGGGATAGGCTACCCACTGCAGTATTCTGGCCTGGAGAGTTCCATGGACTATAGTCCATGGGGTCGCAAAGAATCAGACACGACTGAGCCCCTTTCACTTTGGGGAATCAGGGCCTGAGAAATGTTCCTCCAGGAACATGCTTGGCAGAGATGGTGACCCTCTCACCATCTGAGGAGGAACTTGATACATTCAGAGCCAGTTTGGGCCCGATGTAGGTGGTATGCTGTGAGAACCAGGGGTTCTGAGCAGAAGAATGACTCTGAAGCAACAAGGTTGGTTTGTGATGTGCTCTCATTGGAGCTGATTAAGCCTCTGTAGAGCCAGTAGTGAGTTCTCAGGATTAGTCCTTTACAAAAAAACCCCACTGGGCTGATTAGAGCTGATCTGCTAGCAACAAATATGATATCTTGTTCTTCCCTTTCCCAAGACAACAGAGTCTGCTTTCTAACATCTGCTCAGTTTTGAGTTGAAGAAACTGAGATCTAGGCAAGTTAACTTGTTAAACTGAGTTGAGTGAGGTTAAGCACACAAACTGGTAGCAAAATTGAAGCTAGAACTTGGATCTCTTGACTCCCAAATCAGTGCTTTTTCCACCAGACCACTTGGTTTTCCTTTACAGTGTCAGATGCTGGATACATCTGTGGGTTCACGTTAGTGAGCTTATTAGAAAAGTCATACAGCTGTTTATTAACTGAAGCATTTCTTACATGCCACACCTCTGTCCTAGACATTCTGCAAAGCTGAGTGGGAAATGGCAATTTATTCAGAGAGGTAAGCTTTCCTTCTTTTCTTCCTTCCTTCCATCCATCCATCCACCCATCCATCTGGTAGTTACTGAGCAACCTTTACGTCTTTGTGTCTTACACACTGAGCTTGGAGATGCAGATTAAAAAGAACAGGGCACAGTGCATCCCTTGGGGAACTCCCAGTCCTAGTGGCGGAAGCAGACTGGTAAACAGCTACATGACGTCATGGTAACTGCTATAACTAAGCAATTAATAGGCTCCTGGAAGAGCTCAGAAGCAGAAAAGCTGTGTAGCTCCACATCCATGTTGGTTATGGGGGCTAGAAAGTACTCTGGGATTTTGGGGGCTAAAAGAGGCCCCTTCCCCCTAGAAGGGTTGGGGATTCTTGAAGTAGGCGGGGTGCATGTGGAATGTGCGTCTTGCCCCGCAGAAGGATGTATACCACGCATGCCGTTTTAAATGTCGAACTGGAAGTCAAAGTCGAACAATAAACACTTTTTGATTCCTGTCTCCGCTAAGGACATGGACCTAGAGTAGCTTTTAGGAATGGGACACTAGGAAATGATGGGACAATTCAGTCTATCACCACCTGAATCAAACCCAACAGCTCCTTACTGCGTTTGTCACGCTGTTGTGATGCCTTCGTACTTGTCTCTCTCCACTTGTTTCCAGGCTCCATCTGAGCAGAGACCATTTCTGTCGTTATCGCTGCTTTATTCCTACCTGTCACACAGCGCCAGCCATGCTGGTGGCGCTCAGCTGGCTTTGTGAAATGAACTGGAGATGGCTCCGCATAAGGGAGAAAAGAGGATGGCTGAAAGGAAAGGTGCTTTGAGAAATGATGAGGAGCCTTCAGAAGGGCCAGGCAAACATGTTGTGAATGACAGCCATTCGACTCTGAGCTCACCCAATCCCTGTATATATTCCTGCCACCTTTCCCCTGTTACTAAGCCTCCTTTCTTTCTGTTGAGCCAGCATATCATCCTGTTGGCTTTAAGTCCTTTTCCCCCTGGCTTTCTCTCAATTTCTCCTCTCCTGTCCCTGGAGAGAGCTGCTAAGGAGCCAGCTGCAGCGGTGAGGATGTGCCCTACAAGCCTCCCCTGTGCCCTGGAGACCTCCCAGAGGATGTGCGCGCAGAGTGAGGGCAAGAAGCACGCCTGCCACCTCAGCACACCTTCCCAGGGCTGGCACATTGCTGGGGTTCAGCAGATACGTGAATGAACTTCTGGCATGAGTGCCATCAATTTGCAGCACGTCTGGTCTGGTCTCTTTAGTTCACAGGTGGAGAGAATCTGATGTCCAGAGGAGGCAGGGAAATGGTTCCAAGTTCCGCTCCAACTCAGAGACAGAGAAGGACGAGAGTCCAGTTCTCCTGACCATTGTTCTGTCTGGTCATATTTTTCTGGGATTTGAGCCCAGCTCACTTGAACTTGGTCATAGAGATTTTAGATCACTGACTCCTATAGTTGGGTAGGACCCAAGCTATCCTTTTATAGCTGGGAAATCTAAAGTCCCAAGAGTGGAAGAGATTAAACCACACACCAAAGCTTCCCCAGAACCCTCTGTGCGTCTCCATAGAGTCAATAAAAACATAGTGTGTGCCCAATACTCTTAGAGGTGCAACACTGAAAGACAGAGCAGGTCCCTGCCCTCATGGACTTAGTATTCTTTTGAGGAGAGAAAGACCATGCAGAGGGAATCAGTTGTAAGGGCTTATACAGTGGCAAGCAACGGAAGTGGATGCTGTGGGGAATGACTGGAGTAGAAGGACTTCGATGTAGGTGGCCAAGCTGAAGCTTGAATGGCAGATGAGGAGGAACAAGCCACATGAAAAGACAAATAGAGTTCCAGAGAGAGAGAGAGAAAGACAGAAGAGCTAGCGCATAGACCGTGAGGCAGGACAAAGAAGATTTAGCAGGTTGAAGAAGCAGATAGTCAAGCCATTATGAGACTATGTTTCTGAAGCTAAAGGTAGCCCAGGTTGTGGAATGTGGATTTTGATCTAGATGAACTAGAAAGTTATCAGAGTTTCAACCAAGAAAGTTACAAGGTCTGGTGTTTGTTTTCCAAAGATCAGTTTGACCTCTATGTGGAAAATGAGTCGTATGAGACCAAGAGGAGAGTGTCAATTAAACCATCGTCATGGTTTGAATTAACTATTGATGTCATTGCTTAGTTGTTTAGTTATTACTTAATATTTTGGTGACCAGCATTGCCACTTATTTCCTTGCTAATACCACTACCAACTAAAATATCTGAGTAGCACTAATATTTTAAACCAATAGGGGGAAGAGGGGGTTCCTTGCATTTTGTTCCAGGACTTGAAGACACTTGTCCTCAAGACATTTTCTATAAAAATTTGAGACTGTGCACATTTTTCTGGTTGAAAGTTTTCATCACTTTCTAAAAGGGGTCTATGGCCCCCAAATGATGACTTAAATGCCTAAGAAGGAGACCTAAGAGGTCATTTCCTGAAGCCTGGTCCCAGCTCTCAAATCTGAACACTCCAGGAGATCTGTGAAAATGAGAATGTTGATGCTGAGTTGTCATATCAGACTGAGGAATTGCACTTTCCTTCATCTGTACCCTTGTTGGAGTAAATAGAATCGGGGGCTTTTTTTCCCTCTGAGGAGAAGTTCGTTTATTCCTTAGAAATATAATCTACAACTTTGTTTATTCAAACTCTGTTCTCTGAGTTTCTCTGAGTTTTAAACTCGGCAAGTTCACTTCCAAAGTGGCCTGAGGTGGTCCTTATCGTAATTATTCACTGTGGACTTTGCCCAGGAATCAGTGAATCCAAATATCCATCTACTCTTCCATCCATCCAAACATCACCATCCACCTTCCCTCCTTCCCTCCTTCTCTTCATCCCTCCTCCATACATAGATCTTTCCAGCCTTCCATCAGTCCAGGCCCTCACCAATCTGTCCTTCCATCCATGTAGCCTATTTACCAGCCTCTCTGCTTCCCTGGTGACTCAGATAGTAAAGCACCTGCCCGCAGTGTGGGAGACCTGGGTTTGATCTCTAGGTTGGGAAGATCCCCAGGAGAAGGGAATGTCTACCCACTCCAGCATTCTTACCTGGAGAATTCCATGGACAGAGGAGCCTGGCAGGCTACAGTCCATAGGGCCAAAAAGAGTCAGACGCAACCGAGTGACTAACACTTTCACTGTTTTCACTTTTCTCATGCTAGAGCTAGGACAAGAGTTGCTGCTGCTGCTGCTAAGTCGCTTCGGTCGTGTCTGACTCAGTGCGACCCCAGAGAGGGCAGCCCACCAGGCTTCCCCATCCCTGGGACTCTCCAGGCAAGAACACTGGAGTGGGTTGCCATTTCCTCTCCAAGGCATGAAAGCGAAAGTGAAAGTGAAGTCGCTCAGTCCTGTCCAACTCTTCGCGACCCCATGGACTGCAGCCTACGAGGCTCCTCCATCCATGGGATTTGCCAGGCAAGAGTACTGGAGTGGGGTGCCATTGCCTTCTCTGAGGACAAGAGTTAGGAGACTCCTATTCTTGTCCTCACACCACTGTGAGTCCTTGACAAAAATCTCCTGAGGAACCTCCATTGAACCGTTCACTTCTACTAGAGCACAGTTAGAAAATCTCACTTCAGAAGTTGAAAACTACTTTGAAAAAAAAAAAAAAATTCAAGTGCTCGTCGTCCTGCTTAGTGACATGGTTGTAAGTATTCCCGGCAGTGCTCTGGATCTGGGTCTAGGTGAATGGAGGCCCCTTCATCAATTCTAATATTTTAGATCAATAACGGCTTCTACCTTGGGTCAGCAGGTGGTGGGAACCCGATAGAGAATGTGAAATAGAGGCAGGGCTGGTGGGGAAGGGGCTGGCTGCATAGAGCGAGCAGAGAAGGGAGCTGGTGGTCACTTAGCTTCTGGGACTGTCTTTTGCCCCCGAGCCCTGGTCTTCCTGATCCGTGTGTGCGCCTGGACGCATGACGTAGGAGGAAGCCCTCGTGGCATGAAGTTGTTTCAGTTTCCGAAGCATTTTCGACATGTACCTATCATATTCCCACTTGCCTTGTAAAACAAGCATTTTCATTTAATACAGTGAGGTCTTTGTATTCTCAACAACAAACACATGGTCTAAGGCTTGCGGACACAACCTGCCTTTTCCTTCAACACTCTCCGCTACCCACCCCACCCCCACCAGACTCTGTCCGCCCTTACAAAGCCCAGTATCAGCAGAAATGTGTTTACAAACAAGGGCTCCCAGAGAACAGTATCAGTAGCTCGAACAGTCCTCTGGAACGCGCCCCCAGCTCTGCCCTTGGAATCCCTGTGAGCGGGGTGTGTCACTGGCAGCCACTTTCGTGGAAGGCGTCCTGCCTTTCCATCTTTCCATCTGCCTTTCTGTCTCCTTCCACTTATTCATTAAAACCATGAGGGTCCTGGACTGAAGAGGCAGTTGGATGTGGGCTTGGGATATCTGGAAAACAGAGCCCCAACAGGGAGTGGCTTCAGAACAGCGACACGGACCCACACACTTCCCACTTGCATGTCATTTGAGGCGGAAGCTGATTGAAGGAGGATTATTCATTGAGTGGGTGCACCGGTCACACAGTGATCATGCGTCTCTAGACCATTTTTCTGGCATTAGCAGCAGCCAAAGCGATTCTTTTGTTCCTCTCTCAAACTTGAGTCTACCGTAGCTCCCTACTACCTACACATGGTAAGGATAATAGCTAGCATATTTAGCACATAATATGTGCCAGACGCTGTTCTGAGGACTTTGCGTGTATTAACTCTTTAATCTCCATAAGGACCCTCTGAAATAGATACTCTTATAATCCCAATATTCCAGATTGAGAGAGCTGAGGGGGATGGGAAAGTTAAGTGACTTCCCGAAGGTCAAGTACTATGCAGAATTAGTCCCAGCGTTCACTACATCCCACTACAAACCCTCTAGGTCAGGCTCGAATTCCTTAGCATCACATTCAACTTCCTCCTCAAGCGTTATTTTCTACCATAACATTTCCTAGTTCCTCGTATCAGGGATCCTCAACCTCAGCACAGTGGAGATGTTGGAAAGGGTGATTCTCTGTTGTGGGAGTTTGTCCCAGGCACTCTGGGATGTTCAGCAGCATCCCTGGCCTCTGCCCACAAGAAGCAGAAGCAACCTCCCTTCCCTAGCTGTGTTGATCAAGAATGTCTACAGGAACGTGACCACATGTTCGCTGGTTGAGAACAGTGGTCTTACGTGGACTCGTCTGATGAAACAGAATTATCTGGTGTTCATAGAACACTATTCCCACCCCCTTGCTTTTTCAGGCTTTGGAATTTTTTTAGTGTATGGGAGTATAGTTGCTTTACAATGTTGCCTTAGTTTCTGCTGTGTAGAAAAGTGAATCACTTATACATGTACCCCCTCTTTTTTAAATAGTAGGTTCCCTTCCCACTTAGGTCACCACAGAGCACTGAGTAGAGTCCCCTGTGCTGTACAGACGGTTCTCAGCAGTTATGTGTTTTATATGTAGGCCCTGGGTCAGGAAGGTCACCCGGAAGAGGGCATGGCAACCCACTCCAGTACTCTTGCCTGGAGAGTCCCATGGACAGAGGAGCCTGGCGGGCTACAGTCCATGGGGTCGAAAAGAGTCGGACATGACTGAGCGAGTAACACTTTTACTTTTCACTTTATACATGTTAGTGTTTTTATGTCAATTCCAGTCTCCCAATTCATCCCACTCCCCCTCTCCCCCTTGGTATCCATAGATTCATTCTCTACGTCTGTGTCTCTGTTTCTGCTTTGCAAGTAAGTTCATCTGTACCATTTCTCTAGGTTCCACGTATAAGCGATGTTGTACCATTTGTTTTTTTCTCTCTGACTTACTTCACTCTGGTTGACAGTCTGCGGGTTCTGTCCACATCTCTGCAGATGGCACAATGTTGCTGCTTTTATGGCTGACTAGTATTCCACTGTGTATATATATATAGATATTCCACTTCTTCTTTATCCTATCCGTTACAGACACTTAGGTTGTTTCCATGCCCTGGCTATTGCAAATAGTGCTGTAATCAACATTTGGATGCATGGATCTTTTTGCTTTATGGTTTTCTCCAGGTATCTGTCCAGGAGTGGGATTTCAGGGTCGTATGGTAGCTCTATTTTTAGTTTTTTAAGGAACCTCCATACTGTTCTCCACAGTGGCTGCACCAGGTTACATTCCCACCACCAGTGGAGGAGGGTGCCCTTCTCTCCACGTCCTCTCCAGCACTTACTTCTTTCATATTTGGTTTCCCCTTTGACCTTGCAGGGTCCTTGGCCTCCTCCCCTCAGTCTTTTCTCTAGGCCATGGTCTTTGAGTTCCTCCACGCCTTTTACAGCTAGAGAGGAAACACTAGCCTGTCTGTGCTATTGATCTGCTTGTTCTTATGCTTTTTTATTTTTTAAAAAAATGGTCGCCTATTTCAAACCTTCTGTTTAAAAATCCGCTAAAGATTCCACAGGAGCTTGAATTGAAAGCTCAGTTCACTTCTTGCATTCAGTGATTATACACTGGCGCTGATTTGTTTCAGGTCCCAGGCTAGGTTCTCAGAGTATGAAGTCACAGGTGATATAACACCGCACCTCAAGAGTTTGTGTGGTCGATGATCAGAGTTAGGGAACAACTGAAAGATTCAGCTCCCCACCCTCCCCTAGTTGAGTATATGAGAGGACCAAGCCCCGGAAGGTAGATGATATTTGATCAAGGTCAGCTAGAGAGCAAGCTCAAAGCTGAGCTAGACCATTCTCCACCTAGTGGAATAAAGTTTAAGATCTGAAGTCCTAGTGAACGATTAAATACCGCTTACCCATCTGGAGTTTTAAAGAGCTCTTTTGATTTGAGTCGTAATTTATTATTTTTTAGTGGATATTTAACCAATGGAAAACTCCTATCTGAAAAGTATATCAGCCCTCTTTTCAAAATTTTTGCTTACATCCCATGCCTTATAAGTCTTTAAGGCTGAAGGGCTCGGGATTGCTCACAGGCACTGGACAGGGTGTCCGGAGAAAGGAGTCCTGGTTCTTTCAGCTCTGTGACTCTCAGTAAGAGCATCATGAAATCCCTAGCTGATGATCCCTACCCCGATGGACTCTGTTTCTGAAAACCCACCAAAGAGTCCCTATTGTCTATGGAGTGAACTTTAAATCTCTTCGTCTGGCATTCACCACCCTGCACAATTTCCCTCTAAGAGCTCCCTCGGTGCCCTCAGAAGCAGATGTCTTCTCCATCTCCAGAGTCACCTTCCAGTGACCACAGCTCTTGACTCCCAGAAAGCTGGTCTGCCCAGCCTCCCAGCCCCTGCCGCTCCTCTCCCACCAAATTCCTCGTGCAAGCTTAGCTATGTCATTCATCCAAGAAAACTTCCCAGAGCCTTCTTGTCTGAATCAGTGTTCCCTCCGCTGAGCTCTTTGGCTTGTACCTCCACTCGAACTTACTCTATTATGCTATATTTATTTCTAATTAAAAGCTCTCCTTTGTCCTCATGTAGTCAGTTTTCCCCTGACTGGCCAGCATAATTCAGAACTTAGGAACGTGAACCCTCGAGACTGATTGCCTGGGTGGAATCCCACCTCGGTCATTTGCCAGCGAAGTACTCTGGCTTGGGCTTGTCTGAGTGTCAGCTCTCTCATCTGTAAAGTCGAGGTAACAGTGCTTGGATACGGCGAGGGGACCCTGACCTGCTCCACACAAGGAGCCAAGCACGGTGCCTGGCATGCGGCATGCACTTGGCAAACATCCAGTCCCACTGCCCACCCCCGCCCCCCGCCACCCTCGCACCCCCACTTTGGAGAGTGATCCAGATGCCCCCAGCCCAGCAAAGCAGGGATCTGCCTGTCTGGCCACATCCCTTTCTCGTCTCTGGCTGCCTTCTCACTCCCCGAAAGGCCCGCCCCTAGCTGTGTGCGCCAGGGTGAGGTGACAGCAGGCTGGCCCCAGAGGAGCTTCTGTGTCCAGAACGCAGCCCACACTGTCTAGGGCGTGTTTTCACCTAACTTGTTGTGGGCCTCCGCCTGTTAGGAAAGTCACATGACTGGGCTCGCCCGTGCGGGACTCCTCTGTATCCGTCCGAGCTCCCTGGATTGGCAGGCAGCAGGCGCCCAGTGCCTCCTCCAATACTATTCTGCAGAAGATTCGTCTTCTTCGAGAGGGACCCAGGGCCGACTCATCCGTTAGCTGCAGTTGACACAACGCCTGAGGTCCTCAGCACTTTTAAGAGGCCCATAAACATGGCTTCATGTTTTTTTTTTAATCAGAAGAAAAAAGCTAGTATAATAATACATATATGATAATGAAACCACCCTTCGTTATATATTTAAATATGTGATATAAAGATTATATAAATCTTTATATAAATATATCTGTTACACCCTTCATATGTATATATAAAGATTATATACATCTTTATACCAGTGCAGTCATAAAATATAATTATGTATATTTAGGGAGAAAGAAAAAGCCTCCAGGGTCCATGAGAGTCATGACGCCACCCCAGATGGAAGGAATTTGCACCAGATCAATAGTATCTTAGTGGCAAATCAGGACACAAGTTCATGTCTCATCACTCCCAATTTAGAAATCTCCCTACATTTGAAGAAAAGCCCCAGAAGCGACTTCACCACGATCTTCTTTCAGAGATGAGGAAAGGAGGCCAGAGAAAGCACGACTTGCCTCGGGTCACACAACTTAGTCGCACAGCAAGCGTCTTTCCTGACCTCTGGTTGCTCTTTTCAGTATTTTACGCAATCGACCTGGTGCCCACCAGTGCCAACCTCCTACTCGAGGGATAGACATTTGAGGCCCTGGAGACAGAGGGGCTTACTCATTGTCACCAGGATGCCTGCCCTGCCTCCAAGTCAGGACTCTTACTCCAGTGCTACAGAGATGAGTCCAGACCTCAGAATCCTCCAGCTGAGTCTCTTCACGAGCTTTAGGTGTTTATTTCACTTGTTCATTCACTCACTTGCTCATTCATCTGTTCAGCAAATGTTGGCTGAGTACTTAGGTCCTCAGCAGCCTCTTAAGGCTCTAAATGAAGAGATGTAAAGAGATGTACTCTTTACCTTCTAGAGCCTCATTTTCCCCATTTGTGTGAATTGTGAACATAACATCTTAAAGAGCGTTCTTGGGAGAAGTGAATGAAATAATTAAGGTCCTTGGTACACGTTAAAACATCAAGGAGTCTTAAGAATGCTTCTTGTCTTGTTTTCACCGACAGAGTGTGTAATTAACACTCTTTTACTCTTGAGTAAAACGTTGAGCAAAATGTTGAGTACATGAGAAAATAAGTATTAAGTAAAAAATAATTTCTGCTTATATTTAGCCATAGAGAACTTAAGGCACTGGCTACGCATCTGGCTTCGGAATCAAAGAGCTGGCACCGAATCCTGTTTGTGTTACTGTTGACCTTTGTCCAGTCAGTCCAGCCGTGAGCTTGTTTCCTTACTCATAAACTCGACCAAGAGAACTTATCCTGGAGAATAGGTAGCGTAACTCAGTGAGCTGATGCACAGAGAGGTCCTGGTCTTGCACACGGCACACCGTCAGTGGTGGCTCTGTTGACTTCTCAGGAGGCTCATGCGGCTTGGAGAGCCATGAGAACAAATCAGATGCTAGGGACAATGTAAGGAGGCAGACATGGTGATCGTAGATCTTCCTAGCTGCACAGCATCAACTCCTACTGAAGAGAAGGACTGGCACCAGCAGGGCGGGTCAGGAGGTCTCTCAGCAGAGGGTGCGTCTCCGTACTTGAACATCCAGTCGGCTCCGGATACAGGGGATGCCCGGTGACTGTGTGTTGAAAGAATTGGTGAATGGACAGATTAATAAATCAGAAAGGACTTGAGGATGTTGATTTAGGGAAAAGAAGAGCCAAGGATAACACAGTGAAAAGCCTCAGACAGCTCTAGGGCTCCCTTGGGTAAAGCGCACTGAATAGCTCTGTGGGTTCCTGCAGTCCAGATCCCGCACCACTGTGTGGAGAGGAAAGGGAAGCGATTTTAGCTCACTCCGGGTGAGCACTGGGGCTTCCCAGGTGGTGCTACTAGTAAAGAGTCCACTTGCTAATGCACAAAATGAGGGTTTGATCCCTGGTGGAGAAGATCCCCTGGAATAAGAAGTGGCAGTCCGCTCCAGTATTCTTGCCTGGGAAATCCCGTGGACAGAGGGGCCTGGTGGGCTACAATCCATGGGGTTGAAATGAGTCAGACACGACTGAGCGTACTGGTGAGCACCGAGAAATGCCCCAAGGTGCAAAGGCCTTGTTCGTCAGGTTCAGCAGTTGTCTGATTCTGGAAATACACGGGCACTTGTAGAGATGTACAGGTAATTCAGACGGGAGGTTGGGTGTTAAAGGTCGTTGAATGATTTCTTAGGGAGCCTCCAGTCCTGATTGTGCCTGATTCTGTGAATGTGAAGGGTGAGCTTGGGGCTGCTGTGAAGAGTGTGGGCGGCAGGGGGCTTTGGCTTAGGGTTTTCTGAGAAGCAATGTGATTACCTCTGAAGTTAATGGGTCTTCATCAAAAAGACCAAAGGTCAGCTCTCTTCTGTGGGGCAGCTCTCAAATCCGCCCGGAGTCTACCGGGGGCAACTTTTAAGGCTGAACAAAGGAAAACATGTAACTCTTCCTCCTCCTCCTCCCCCCTCTTCCCCTCCTCTTCGTCCTGAGTCCCCTTCCCCTCCACCCCTGCCTCCCTCTCTTTCTTCCTTATCTTCTTTTCCCTCTCCCGCTCCCACTTCCTTTTTCAAAGCCCTTCTGAACCAATTTCAATGACAACGTGTGAAAAAGAGAGTGATGAACAGGTCTCTCTCTTTCAGAGAACAGCCTCAGAAAGGATAAAGTTTAACCACACAGAAGAAGGGGGGAAATGGTCCCAATTTGGAGGAAAAGGCACAGACGTTTATCATTAATACTGATTAAACAGCATAGCTAACATTTATCATGTGCTATGCAGATGAGTATTTGTCTTCTCTAACTAAATCCTCAAAATGTCACTGTGCCTTAAGTACTGTTATTATCAGTTTACAGTTGAGAAAACTATCAGGGAGGTGAAGGGATTTTGCCCAAGGCTACAAGCTAACAAGCAGCAGAGCTGGGATTCCAACAGATAAGTCTCCACAGTACAGATGCTTCAGTTCAGTTCAGTTCAGTTGCTCAATCATGTCCGACTCTTTGCTACCCCCTGGACTGCAGCACGCCAGGCCTCCCTGTCCATCACCAACTCCCGGAGCTTCCTCAAACTCATGTCCATCGAGTCGGTGATGCCATCCAACCATCACCAGCGCCCATGTGCCAAGTCTGGATATGTTTATTATCTCTTTAGTTCCCCCTCCAACCAGCAGAGGTAGATCGCATCATCCCTATTTTACTGATGAGAAGACTAATTATACGAGAGAGATGCTCTGACTTTCCACGTGTCACCCTCGTGCACAGCAGAGCCAGCACCTGAACGCATGTTTGCTGGTCTCTAGAACTCTGTGCTATATTCACAGAGCCTGCTTTCATGTGAGTGAAGGAGGCAGCCTGGAGAGTCACAATCCAGAGGGAAACACAGGTGCACCTTGAGCCCCTAAAAGCACTTTGCCATCCCCAGTGTGTTATGTAAGTCTGTGTATTAATACAGAAAATGGATTTTTAGGAACCCTTAGACATACTCTTGTTCACCTTGCCTTACATCCAAATGGCCTTAAATAGTTTACAAGGAAATATGCATCCATTTATCTCCTTTCTCTCTCTCAAAAAAAAAAAAAAAAACTGTGAAGTATACAGAATGAGACTGTTTAATCCCTGGAATACAAATGGGAAAACAGCCTCAGAGAGTTGAATGAGCTCATCCAAGGTCACAAGGCTAGTGTTAAAAAAAGAAGAAGAAGAAGAAGTGAGTGGACTTTTGGGTGATGGTTCCCAGCAGGGAAAAAGACCACAGGCAGGGAGCAGACACAGGCTCTGCCATGGATGCTGGTCCTGCTGCTCTGCCTAGACCTGGCCCCACCCATGGGGCCAACATAGGAGATGCCTGAGCTGATCTTGACCTTGTGAATTGCCCCAAAGGGTCACACTTGATATCCCAGCCTCTCACACCCGGAGGGAGAGACAACCAGACCTCAGCAGAGTGTGGAGAAGCCTCTAGCCAAGTGTGATTGCTTCCAAGCCTTCTCCTTCTACTGAGCCTAAGTGCCATCCTTTGAGCCAAGGTACGCTGGCCTGGAGGAATGAGGATGCTGAAGTCCCTCGGGCACCTGCCTGGTGCTGCTGAGTCCTCCAGGGTCACCCTGGTGGTCCTCCCCCACCACCGAACCAAGTACAGGGGCCATGGGTATACTTAACCCAAATCTGTCTGTTTTAATCACCCTCCTCTAGACAGATAAAAGCTTTCCATAGGATTGCTCTCTCAAGCATTTCTCTGTGGCTTTGATACCAGCCATTAAACCATGGAAGGGAAAACAAAACAAACAAAAAAAAAGGACCAGCTTCAACTTTTAGCTTTTAATTTTTTTTTTTAGCCTCCTGAAAGAAACCAGATTGTTGACCTAAATTCCCCCTTTCATCCCCACATCCTCTCACCTCTGCTCGTATTCCCCTGGCTGAGGTTCCACAGCTAGTGGACATCCTGAAGTTGGAGGGCCTGAAGTGGCCTTCTTTTCCCTCCTCCCCACTCCTCCATGACCTTATATTCCCTTCGGTAGGGACTGAGGCAGGGACGTCTGAAAGACCTGAGATCTCAGAGTTATAGAGGGTCTCAAGTGGAAGGGATCTCTGTGGCCGTGTGATACAACCCTCCTATTTCATAGGGGAGGACTTGAGGACGCCCTTGCTGGGGGGAACTGCCCACCCATGGACCTGCAGCAAAGTGGCAGAGCTGGAGCACAAGAACCTTGACCGTGGGCTAAGAGACGTTTTCCCCTGAAGGAGAGCATCCTAGGAGACAGCTCTGGCTTTAGAATCAGCCCAAGTGGGATTCTCCCTCTCTCACTGAGATGCTTGGAGGGAAGCCAGTTAGCTTCTCTGCACCTGTCCCTTCTCTGTCAAGGAAGATCAGTCAAGCCCACTTCAC
>SJYA01005250.1:0-13137 GCA_006410615.1 Neotragus moschatus
GTTCACCGCGTTGCGTGTTCATCAGTGTATATATATATAAGTAGTTATCTACATATATATATATATATACGTGTATCTACACGTAGTTATGTACATATTTATATATATATATATGTATATGCCTATGTACATGTATGTAGGCACGCGTACGTAGAGACGCAAATGTTAAGATACTGGCGTGCTGGCCCGACTTTCTCCCCTGTGCACTTCCCGCAGCACCAGGGGCGAGCACCCCCCTACTTGAAAAGTCCTGCGGCTTCGCGTAACAGAGGAGAGCCAAAGCCATGCAGCTAGACCCTTCGGGATGGATAACGATGTGGGCGAGTATGAGTATTATTACTGCTACCGGTACGACTAAAGTACTGCCGAGGGTACCACTAGTGGATTCACTACCACTACTATTACCACCGACACCGTTAGCACTACTGCTACTACCTCTGCTGCTATTACTGCTACTGCTTCTGATACTTCTACTGCTATTGATACTCCTACTGCTGCGAGTGCTAAAACGCTGACGGACTGCTGATGTAACCGCTACTACCACTACTGTTACTACAACTACTACTACTACTACTACCACTACGAGTACTACTACTACTGCTGCCACCTCTACTTTGCCAGCTACAGCAGCTGCGGCTAACTAAAGCTGCCTCTTGTGTAACTACTGCGTCGCCTCGACATTTGCCCACATACGATGTATTCGTACATATGACCCGTGAAGTGCGTAGGCGGACACGAGAAGAACAATCTCCTAGAGTGGATGCCTACTAAACTTCCGGCGTTAACTGTTTTGATTGTGAAGGAGGCAACAGCCTCCATTTGCACATACATCGCCCATGACGACGGGTGAGAAAGCATGTTATCAGTAGGTCCTTCCAGAATTATTTCGCTTTGTGTAGTTAGTTCATCTTTCTCTTCGCCTGCAGCCGCCCGACAGGTCTTCTTGGTGAACGCCCCGGCTGCAGCAGAAACACAAAAAAAGCGAATTTGTCCACCTCACGCAGCTCACAGGGTCTATTCGACCAGCGCATGCATTACAGCAAGGCATGCTCTATAATAGGATACACATCCATATCTATGTATCATACAGACTTTCTACGTATATATGTATATTTTTTTATATACTTCCTCCACGGAGATGAAGTGCATTCACAACCAGACTGAAGAATGACTGCAGACGACGGGCGTCTATGATACGAATGATGCACTCCGCAAGGTCGGGACGTGGTACGGGACGCTTCTGCAGCCAGGCCTTTGTAGAGTCCCTGGTACTTGTCGCACGCGTCTGACTGGCTGCTTGAATATCCATGCCGGCGCGGTCGAGCATACTCTTTCCATGCCTGCCAGCACCTTAGCGCCTTAACACCTGCAGATACGATTCTAGCTGGTACTCGTCGTAGGCGGTCGCTCGTACATGAACATCGGAACCCAATCATTGCTAAATCGGACAGACAAGTTGACGAGAGCTGTCTGCAGACGCTTTCCCATCCACGTCTACGTATGCACTGCCTCTACGTCATAGCCCAGATTATTTGCTTTGGACAACACCGCTGGAGAAGCCCAGCAGGCTCCTGTCTTCGTACCGAATGCATTGTGATACCAGGGGAAGCCGACGCCTCATGGTCATAAGCAGAGCCTCTCCTACCTACCACCATCTTAGCAGACTACCAGGTGGATTCAAGACTAAAAACTATGACGAGGACATCACATCTGCGCCCACTTCCACCTGTGCACCTTAGCACGTAGAGCCAGCTAATTCTAGCGTATTGTTCTCACGGGGTCGGGTCTGCTAGTGGAACACGCGTAGCCGCTTCGCTGTCTCCTCTTACCGTCGCACGCTGCGTAGATGTATGTGTGAATCTATGTATATATATGTGTATATATATATGCATATAGGGAAACACTCCATATCGGCACATCCACACAGGCGTGCTACTAAAGCATGCGTAGCCGTTTCTCTACCTCCTTCCACCGTAGCACATGAATACCTAAATATGCGGTTTGTGGCACATTAACACATGCGTGCTCATGAAGCAGGCACAGTCGCTTCTCTGTCTGCTTCCACCGCCGCACACTAGCAAGTATATATGTTTACAGCTGCGTATGGTAGAGTGTGCGATTCAACACATTCACGTAGACGTGCTAGGGGAGCAAACTCTGGCACTTACACACAGGCGTGCCAGTGAAACAGGCGTGGTCGCTTCTTTTTCTACTTCCTCCGTCACACATTAGCAGGTATATATGTATACCCATGTATATCTTAGGGTGTGCAAATTCGGCACATTTACATAGGCGTAGTAGGGGAGGGGGCGTGGTCGACTTTCCACATACTGCCTTCCTGCCGCATGAAAACGCAGACTTATGCCTTCGGCGCGTAGCCGTACCTCTGCGACTTCCAACTTAGCGCGTGAACACGTCACGCGCATGAACAAGTAGGTGGACTACTTTGGCGCAGCGTCATCGCACGCGGGAGTGCGAGTGAAACACTCGTAACCGGGTAGCTATGTATGCTCCCGCGGTGGTCCTTTACTATGCCCTATGTCCTGCGACATATGCGTCGGCCTCCCCAGGGCGCGCGTGCAACCATAAAGTGATACGTGGGCAGCAAGGGCAAATCACTAATTTGTCAGAGCTATCGCCTCTGTGTGGGTCGCTGCATACTATGTCCTGGGACATGTGCGCCCGCGAAAATAACAGCAAATCACTAGTCTACCAAAGCTGAACCCCCCTCTCGCGCGGGTGTATGCTTTCTCCAGCAGCGTGCGTGAGGCGTCCTCAGGGCCCACATAGACTGACCTAATACGTCGCGAGCTACCGCGCCTACCACTTATACAACAGCGGCAACTACTATTAGAACTCGTAGGTACATAGACAGGTACACGAGGAAGACCTGCAGTTTTAGTGCTATCTACAAGCGTAAAAAGGGAGAATCGCTCTGCCGGTGTGCGTAGAGTGGCACTCTCCACCTCTTTCTTCGTCTCTACCTCATGGAGACGCATTTAGTCGTGCTGATCCCTCTTTTTCGGGCAACAGTATCCCTGTTGTTCTGCGACACGTCTGCCCGCGTCCTCAATGCGCGCATAAGTGTGTTTAAATGGTCGTGAAAGACAAGTTACTAAGCTATCAGAGCTGATCTCTCCTCTGCGGGTGAGGGGGCGTACACTAGTACGTGCGACATGTGCGCCGTCGCCCTCGTTGCGCAGATCAGACAGTCCTACATAGTCAAAAGGAACAGCACGGTACTAGTCTACTTAAGCTGGTCCCTCTTTGTAAGTGGGTGAATCCTATGTCGCACGGCATGTGCTCCGTCGTCCCCTATGTGCCCATAGGACTCTTCCAAGTCGTCCTGAGTAACGGCACGGTACTAGTCTACTGAAGCTGGTCTCTCTTTGTAAAGGGGTGTCTCCTATTCCGTGCGGCTTGTGCGCCGGCGTCCCCAATGTTCCCGTAGGACGACCCTAAATTGTCGTGAGCTGCAGCAGGTCTCTAGTCTATGTAACCTGGCCAGTCTCTTGCGGGTGGGGAGGGGGGGGGTATACGTTCTCGTTTGGCATGTGCGTCGGCGTCGTCGATGTGTACCGGAGCACGTCACTAACCTGGGCGACCTGATCCCTCTTTTGTGGGCGACTGTGTACCTTTATCCTGCGCTTGTGTGACTGTGGGCCTTTATCCTGCGTGCCTGCGCATGTGCCCTTAACGTCCACCTAGGACACCATAATATAGCGTGAGAGAGGGCAAGTCACTAATCTAGTTGATCTGATCCCTCTCCTGTGGGTGGCTGTGTACCTTCTCGGCGTGCGCGCGTGCGCCTGCGTCCCTAACGCGCACATAGGACTGCGTAGTATAGCCTAGCAGAGCTAACGTTTCTCCTGCCGGAGATTGTATGTTAGGCTTGCGACATGTCCTCCGGCGTCCCCAGTGTTCATGTAGAAATGCACAAGACTTTGGACGACGCGTCACAATATACGGAGGAAGGCGTGCAGCAGTAGCAGCAGAGGCTGAGAGGTAGCACAAGCAATGCCAACTCACTGTCCTGCCGAGGCTCATTCCTCTTTTGTAGACGGCTGTGTACTCACTCGCCTTTACAGCTGTGAGTTGTGGTATGAGCCGTTAACGTGTGCTGCTGCCTATGCCACGGGTGTATCTCACGAGTAAAAGTGTTTGGGGTTGCGGGGAGCGCACACTGGTGAGCGACAGGAGACAATCGCATACAGATATGCGCTGCCGCCAGGCCTGCAGCCGTCGGTTTCCGTATCGATCGTGGTGCATTTATAAGGTGGAGACGCGCTCGTTATGAATTCACAGGTACCCACCGTCGATCCGCTTCCCTGAACGACATGCAGAAATATATACGAGCAGCTCCTCCGCAGCAGTATGCGCGGGGTATACATAGGGGAGTACTAGGAGGTCTGCGTCAATGTAGCCTTGGGGAGATCCTCCTCCTTCTAATCCTCAAGGCATGGTAACAAGCGCGCCTGCTTTTTTTGTGGAAGACTGGACGGAGAACGACTGAATAAGAGCTCCAAAGCGAAGACAGCTGACGTCATCGCTTACGGTATGCGCGAGCTGGTGCCTACCGCAGTTCCGTCAAGTCTACTCACTCTGTGCACCGCTTTGCGTGAGCAACGGGGGAGCTACAACAGTTTAGATGGCAACTGTCGTGAAGACGAGTTCCTGCTGCGCGCGTGCGAAGATGTGGGCTTTCGACCAGGCCTGCAAGGAAGGAGTGTTGCAACACGTACGCGAAGGGCCTCAGGTGCCTGCGTACCTTCCAAAGCGTTGGTTCTCCAGTATTATTGTGAACACGTATCTTTCATGCACTGCATAGATGTCTATTTTCGACGGGGTCCGCAAAAAGAGGAATGTCCTACTGACATACGCGAACGCGGCATCACACGCTTGCAGGATTTCTAGAGCGAGCTGCACCGTATATATACATGTATATGTATAAATATATGCATCTATAGCTATATGTGTATGCAAGTATATATACATATAAGTACATGTATATGTGTGCATGTATATGTGTGTATATATATGTATAAACATGTATATATGCGCATATCTGTACCGGTGTCATGCACAGACACCGGCCGGCATCTGTCTGCCAATGTGAGCAGACATGTCTGCTTCTGTGTACTATACGTCGCTGCCACGGTGGGTCCGGCATATTCGTCTGGAGGAGAAGAAGGTCCCGGCACTGACAGCTCCTCGGCTGCGTTTGAGTGACGGAGTCAGGGCGTGTACTTCTGCAGTGACAATGTAGCCGGCGGTAAACGTGGGCCGCCTTCTGCTCACGTACCTTCAGCGCCTTTCCGCCCGGCGGGGCGCGGAAGCCTCCACGATGTTAAATAATTCATTCTTATTGGCTAGGAATGTACCGAGGGAACCGGTGTCGATCTGTGTGACGTCCTTAGGCGAAGACTGCCCTTTTCAAAGAAAAAAAGGAAGCGGGTGCAGCGTCGCAGCACTGCCACACCGAAGAATAGTCCTGCGACGGAAACCTTGAAAGTGCTGCCTGACACGCCTTGAGAGAAACCGCAGCACGTGTCGGAAAAAAGTTGTGGAGCTGTCTGCGATGTGATACGGCCCAAAAGCGAGGGGCGCGTACGGGATCCTTTGCGCTGGAAAAGCCCTAAGGCGTGACGAATTAACTGGCGGAAAAAAAACAGCGGATCATCACGAAGGTCAGTGCCTGTCAGTGTGGCCCAGCCCGCCGTTCATCACCGGGAGCGCTGGTGAAAGCAAATGACATATCAACCGTGCTGGTGGCTGGGTCGTTTGGCAAGCGCGGTACCCGCTCGGGCAAAAAATTCTGACGCAGCGGGTGATGAAGGTTCAATCGCCTGTCAGTGCAGCCCAGCCCGCCGTCCATAACCGGGAGCGCTGTGCAAGTAGAAGAGATTTCCAGCGTGCTGGTAGATTGTATCATTTGGTCAGCGCGAAACCCCTCCAGTCGAGTTCCACACACAGCCGATGAGGAAGGTAAGCGCGTGACAGCGTAGTTCAGCCCTCGTTCATCACCGATAACGCTTGTGAAAGTAGACGACATCTTAAGCGGGCTGGCGCTTTTGTCCTTCGGCCACCACGGATTCCTCTCTAGTCGGTGTATTGACGCAGCCGGTGAGGAAGGTCATTGTCTGTCAGTGTAGTCCAGCCCTCGTTCATCACAACGGGCGCTTGTGAAAGCAGAAGATCTATCTGTTGTGCTGGCGGCTGGATCTTTGTGTCAATGCGGAGCCCCTCCAGTCGAATTACTGACGCAGCGGATGAGGAAGGTAGGCGCCTGCCAATGTAGTCCAGCCCTCGTTCATCACCAGTAGCGCTCGTGTAGAAGATGTCTCCACTGTGCATTAGACTGTATCATTTTGTCAGCACGGAACTTTCTCAAGTCGAAATGCTGACGCAGCGGATGGTGAAGGCAAGGGCCTCTTCGCGTAGCCCAGCCGTCGTCCATCGCCGGGAGCTTTTGTGAAGATAGAAAATGCACTCAGTGTGCTAGAAGCTGGGGTCATTTGGTCAGCAGGAAACTTCTTCGAGTCGAAATACCGACGCAGCATATTACGAAGGAAAGTGTCTGTCAGTGTACTCTACCCCAAGTTCATCACCGGAATCGCTAGGGAAAGTAGTACCTGCGTCCGCAGTGCTGGCACATGAAATGTTCTGGCCAGCAACCACACCGTGCTGGCAGTTGCTCACATGAATTTATGGCGCCGCGAACTGCGTGGATAAGTGGCTGTCCGCGTAGTTCAGCCCCGCTCATCACCGGGAGCGCTCGTGAAAGTAAAACACATAGCCCGAGGTGCTGGCACCTGAAACCTTCGGGCCAACAGCCCTACTGCCTGGCCTGTTGCTCAAATAAATAAATAACTGGCGCAGCGTATTACGAAGCCAAGTATCTGTTGGCTTTGTTCAGCCCTGCTCATCACCGGCAGCACTTGTGAAGGTAGGACATTCGCCCAGGGTGCGGGTAGATGAGATCATCTGGCCACCATTAGAGCACTGTCCGAGTAGCTTCGCACACCAGTGACAGGCACGATGGAAGAACGTGATCGTGACAACTTAAGGTTAGAAGAGGAACTTCATGAGAGTACAAAGTGGCAAAGCTTCTCGGAGGCACCTACCGTACCCTGAAGCCACTACCTGCGTCTCCCACCAGGGAGGACTGCTCCACTTCATGCAGGCCGTGCCGCGATGGCAAAGTCTTCGTCTGGAATCAGGATGTGGAACGCCATACCGCGTTTACTGTCGACAGTGCCCTTGCTGAAAATTAGCGAGCGCTTCGCTCGACGCCACCTGCGCGAACCCAACATTTACTCTGCAACAACCACGTTCGCGCGCGGAAAGTACCGGCTCCACATATTTTCGCGATGTACTTTCGGCCGTCTCACTCGTACGGCATCAGTCCGTAGCTATTCTTATGCAGCAGTGACTCAAATGTCCAAAGAATGCCGGCTGATGGTTGCGGTTGTGTCTATCTCTTTCAGGACGAGGAAGCTCTCTTAGGGCGAGAATGTACTTTTCCTGAGAACGGATGGTCTGAAGCGAGAGCGTAGCCTGTGTTGCAGTCGATTGGAAAGCCGCTGGCTTTCGCAAAAATGTGCTGCTTGGTTGATGCTACGCAAACATCATCTTGCCGGCAGTCACCAGCCCGAGAAGCAAACAGGTCGTACGCGTGCGTGCTCTAATATCGCGTCATCGGCTTTTGGTAAATTCTCCAAGAATACGATTCCCATCCTTCTGCGTGACGTCTCCGCAGCCTGCTTTGCAGTAAGGCAAAGTTTGTGTGCCATAAGGCGTACTCGCATACACGCATAATTGTGCAAGGGAAGTTTTGGGCACAAACAACACCGATCTGGATACGGATGCGTACGCAAGGGGCTACAATTAAGTGAGAATGCCAGCGTGACACACTCGTGCCCTTTCTGGCATCGTCAGAAGCTCGAAGTCACGCTAGTAGTAGGACCGACGAGGGAACGTATGTGGCGAACGAACGCTAAGGGGTACGAGCACCAGTAAAGGTGAGCTTCAAAGACTGCTTAGGCAGTAGAGGTCGCTCTTGCAGGCGGGAAGTGGGTTATTCACCGCAAGACGCCCTGCGCATACGGCTTTTGGTGCTCTTCGTATTGCCTACCGCAGCTGCCATTTGTCTACCGCACCGTGTTGCTTTACACCCTCTCTAATAAACAGAGTAAATTCAGCAGGACCAGCTCATAAATTTCCAAGATTGCAGGGCCCGTACAAGCAGCCACCTCGGTAGGCCTCCAGACGCGCAGCTTGCACTGAAACACGTGCAACGAACGCATCGAATACGCATACGTACACCCAGCCTGCGGCACTGTGTAGAGGATTAGCTACCGCGCGCGGTGTCGCGCGCAGCGCGTGTGCCCCCCTTCTGCACACGGGACAAACGAGGCTATAGAACACATATACTGTTTGTTGTGCGCTTCATTCTTCTGCAGACTGGAGATGCCTCGTACACACAATTGCATTGTTGGCAAGAGTAGTGCGACACTATACCCAGGTTGGTCGATACGTGTATCCTGGCTGGACGGAGGGTGCCGACGAGTGCCGAAGCACGACGGACAGGCCGCCATGTCGACCACTCGACGCAGGCACTGATCGGCGGCAAGTCATGTTGGTTTGACTGGGTTGTGGGTGGCCCCGAGGCGGGGAGACGGCTCCGCCAAGTCCGTTACGAGCTTCCAGCGACGACACCCTGTCGTGACTTGCACCGGTGAAGCGGCTACGCGCCCCGGCCAGGTTAGAAACTGATGTTTTGCGGTCTGGCAGACGGTAAGCCGGTGAACGGCCATATCACCGTCGTGCGTGCCATATTGTACGTAGACAAAGTTTTGCAATAGTAGTCTACTTCAATGAATCAAGTCTGGGCAAACACCTTGTAGACGACCATCTTCACCCACGTATACGGCCATGCCGTGTGAAAGTAATTGTGAGCACAGCCGCCCCTCTAAGGCGCGCCGCCGCTGGCCGCAGTGTACTGGACTTACATCCCTCGCCATAAAACGTGCGTCACAAAGTATGTGGCGCCTCTCTTAGCGTCCACCAGCGTCCCGCACCGGGGCACTGCATCACTTTCGTTGCTTTGCGCAAGTTCAGGCACAGTTGCTTCCGTCACGCCGTGAGCAGCTGAAGAGAGCAGTGAACATCGTAAAAACAGCTCCGAGTTGTCGAAGGTGCGTTTGTATCCAGAGACACGATGTCGCTTCGCTCGAGTAGGCTCACCCCCTCGCCTGAGGAGAATTACTGCGTCTCAGGCCAGCAGGTAAAAATTGTCGAGATGGATGGAGGACTTGGTCGAATCCTCAGACGCTGTCTTTACAGGCGAGGAATTGGGACCCAGCAAGGCGACATAGTAATACCCTAGCGTCGACCTTCAGCGGGTGCCCTTCGTCCTTTAAGGCAGCTGGGTCCCTCCTGCCATGTCCACAACGCGGCTGAAAACCTCGTTGCGAAGCATCTGGGCGCGGTGGCAAGGGCCACACGCTCCGGACTCCGTACGTGCAGCAATCTAAGCACGCCGGAGATCATGCCTATCCGTTGAAGTATACTTACGCCTGTACACATCTGATGGTACTCGCACACATAAACCTGGCTGTAACCTTGTACATCCCCACATGTCAGGTCAATTTCACCACGGGCGTCACCATGCACGCCCAGCCCGTCCCTCTAGCCGAGAAGCCTCAGCGTGGTGACGCGTATCCAAGGAAACGGGGTAGATCCGCTGCTTGCCGCACAGGGTGACTTCTTTATCCCGCTCCTTTTCTTGAAGCGTATCGCTTGCTGCAGAGTAGAGCGGAAGTCTCCGCCTGAAGACACTTATGTAAGGAGAGGGGGAGATCCGCTACATGCTGCACAGGATAGCTTTCTCATTGCTCGCTTCTCCCTGAGCACATCAAGCGGCAGCTGTAGAAAAGATGGAAACTTCCTTGGCCTGGTTTCTCGGTGGCGCAGCTGGTTTCGCCCTGACGCTCGGAGGCCTAATGAAAATTAGACAGCGACGAAACGCCCTTGACATTGTTCGCCGGTATGCACTCCCTGTACACCATGCTACATATCAGGTGAATACTCGTATGGATGCTCACGAACCCTCGCTGCAGTCTCGTGAGGCTCTCCAGACCTCGAACCTCCAGCACTAGCCTTGGCTACGTACTAGGACGGTACGGCGCTTTCTTCGCCTCTCGGACTGCAGAATCCCGACGTTATCTCTGTGGCGCGAATTCTGCCCAAGCGGAGGTCTAGTGTGTGCACAGTCCTCCGATACCACGGCCATGTGCGGCGTCACGCACGACCTCCTCTGCTGGCGCAGCCCGCCACCACACTCCCGCAGCAAACTGTTAATCGCCCTTTCTGCACTGGAAAAAGTGGAAGGCAAACCCTGTGTGGTGCTCCATTTCGCCTCGCCTTCACATTGACCCGCCGGGAACTGAACAACGAAGCCACTCCCCTGCACGGCAGCGTCTACGCCAACACCAGGCAGCTGGCTCCTACGTGCGCACGCCTCGTTCTCAACGTCTTGGTGGGGGAGCGTATACTTTTATTTGTCGCATTTCACAGACGCCGTTCAGTCCTGTAGGCGAGTACGTGAACTCGGCTACATAGGCTCTCTTACCTCTACCTGTGATACGCTTAGTGACGCATAATCCCTACAACTGCGTACAGGCAAGTGCCTCAGTGCACGCATCATTTCTAGGTTAGAGCCTGCTGCAGCGTCCTTCAAAGCAGCTTCAGTAGGCTGCCCTGTCAGGCCGGGCTTCCAGGCCAGAAAATGTACTACGGATAGAGTAACTGCTGGACAGCCGTGGTTGCTGCTGCTGCTACTGGAATCTGTACTCTCTGCGCGCTTGGCCTGGTAGTTCTGTGCGCCCACCCACAGCGAAAAAAGATGTTCGTGCTCTTTGAGGAACAGCCTCACAACACTCGCCATGGATTTACGCCCCTTCGAAGCCCCCCCTGCAGTCGTAGTCACTCTTAGCAAGGTCGTTCTCGGCGCCTGTCGTCATCACCTAGCAGCCACTCTCGAGATGCGGCATCGACGCGAGCTACGGGTTCCATGGATGCCAGTGCCAACATAGCCCTGACGTTCTCTTTCCATACAACTGCGTCTTTGTACACTTGGGCACATGGTGCCTGCCATAGCACGTGCCTCCAACTCTGTGTGCGCCAACGTCATTGTAAACGCCGGGTACCTTTTAAATTGCTGCCGATGCATCGGCCGAATATATAAGGTTGGACACATATTGGCCGGGGAACGGTGTGCCTTGCTCTTTTCTCTCAATCGTGCTGAAGTCGATGGGGTAAAAGTAAGGGTGCTCCAGCACTCCTTCAATAGTCGGGCGCGACTCAACCTTGTAGCTGGTCATTTTCCGAATTAGATCTTGAAGCAGGTCGCTGTCAGGATTTGGGATGTCTTTTAAGGCGTCGAACACCCGTTGATACGTTTTGCCTAATGAATAGATATCGGAAGCCGCGGTGTGTTGATGCATTCGTCGCACTTCCGGGGCTCTGTAGCCACTGGTTCCGAGTACCAGGGTCTCGAAGAATTTTACTCCGAAACCCTCGAAATCTGCCAGGACAACGTGGCCATCAAACGCCACCAAGAAGTTCTGTGGTTTGATGTCTCTATGCACAAACCCGTTCCGATGAATAACGTAGACGGCGTAAGCCATTTCCGCTGTCAGCAGGCGCATGTTGACCTCCTCAGGCGCTGCAGTCATCAGCTGAGACACATCTCCGCGCATTCTAGGCATTATCATGTACACGTTGGAGCTGAGGGTGCCGCGGTAGACGCCGGTGAGCCGGAGCAAAAATGTGTTGTGCGGCACAATATTCCAGTGCACGCTCGCCTCGTAGGCTGACTTGCGCCCCTCCAGCTGCTTGAATGCCTTCGTTTTGACAACAATGCCTGTCTTTCGTACGTCCTTGGGGAGATGCAGAAAGTCTGCAAGTGGCTTTGACACTTTTTTGATTGAGACGAGGTTACGGCGGACGTCACGCTGGTGCTGTAACACGTTGTGGAACTCTTGAAATTGGCTTTCGTCGATCTTGGGCAGCCGGTAGTAAAACCACCGCCAAGAGATGGGCAGCCTGCCTGCACCGCACAAACGAAGAGAGAGTGTTCCGAAGCAGAACTCATCTCCAGCGGGCGTCCATAATACGCCGCCGACCACGCACGTTGGTGCTTACCTGCGCACAAACTCGCCATCGCGAAAGCCTACACACGTACGCACGCAGACGCGCGTACCGAGATGTGTGCATAGGGCGCTCTCTACCCATACCGGTGATAAGTGAAGAGAGAGATGCGCGGCTCCAGGAAAACACGAAACTACTCGCACAGTACATACCCGGTACAGGAGGAGTCCTTTCAACTCCCTTCAGTAGGTCGGAAGCCATCCTCAACTAGGCACGTATGACCGCGTGCTCGCGCATGCACCCGCGGTCGCAAAAGTATGTACGCCTCCGTACACGTACACGCATACGCAGATGTCTACACACGGCGCGCTCTGCCCTAAGAGATGGAACTTGAAGACAGACATGCGCGGCACCGAAACAAACTGGACCGCCATTGTGTGGTGCGCACCCAGCTGATACAGTATGCACACCGAGGGATCGCGTAGAAGCGTTCGCTTACAATTCTTTATGTATATGTCTGTCTACTTATCGTTGGTACTCACGCGTGTGTTTATAGCAGGTTGAGCCCTACAGCGTTCAGGCTTGCGGACGAATTGTGTCGCATCCGCGCTAATACTAGACACAGAACTGGTCACAGGAGCGAATGCCCTCACTCGGACCGCACACTTAACCGTGGCAGGCGTGCACCCCTATCACACAGCACAAGCGGGTGCAGTCGGGTGTATCAAATCACACACGCAGCAGTAACGGAGACATGGACTCGGGTCTTGGTGATGTGTCCGTCTTCACGCGCTGCGACCGCGCATAGCAGGCACAGGCACGGCTGCACACCCGCCCACGCGCGCACAGGAGGAAACCCAACCCCCGCCGAAGGAGAAGACACAAGCGGGGAAGTGCTCTTGCGGCCCTCATTCGAGACAAAGCACTGACTTTCACAACGCACACGCCCCGGCAGCTCTAACACGCACGCGGGTAGAAAACGTC
>SJYA01005251.1:0-26587 GCA_006410615.1 Neotragus moschatus
GTCTACAACCAAGATTACTGTATCCAGCAAGGCTCTCATTCAAAATTTATGGATAAATAAAAAGCTTTTCAGACAATCAAAAGCTAAGAGAATTCAGTGCTACCAAGCCAGCTTTATAACAAATGTTAAACGAACTTATATAGTCAAGAAATACAAGAGAAGAAAAAAAAATCTACAAAATCAACCCAAAACAACTAAGCAAATGACAATAAGAACATGTATATCACTAATTAAATGTAAATTAATTAAATGTTCCAATCAAAAGAGACAGGCTGATTGAATGGATACAAAAAAAGACATATATATGTTGTCTACAAGAAAACCACTTCAGACCTATAGACACATATAGACTGAATGTTAGAGGATGGAAAAACATATTCCATGTAAATGGGAAGCAAAAAAAATAAATAAATAAAAAAGCTGAAGTAGCCATTTAATATAAGAAAAATAGACCTTAAAAAAAAGAAGATTGCAAGAGATAAGAAGGGCACTACATAACAGTCAAGAGATCAATCCAAGAGGAAGATATAACAATGGAGAAGCTCTATACAGTCAGCAAAACAAGACTGGGAGTTGACTGTGCCTCAGATCATCAACTCACTGACAAATTCAGACTTAAATTGAAGATAGTAGAGGAAACCACTAGACCATTCAGATATGATCTAAATCAAATCCCTTATGACTATACAGTAGAAGTGAGAAATAGATTTAAGGGCCTAGATCTGATAGATAGAGTGCCTGAACAAATATGCACGGAGGTTTGTGACATTGTTCAGGAGACAGGGATCAAGACCATTCCCATGGAAAAGAAATGCAAAACAGCAAAATAGCTATCTGAGGAGGCCTTAAAAATAGCTGTGAAAAGAAGAGACAAGAAAAGCAAAAAAGAAAGGAAAGATATAAGCATTGGAATGCAGAGTTCCAAAGAGTAGCAAGGGGAGATAAAAAAGATTTCCTCACTGATCAAAGCAAAGAAATAGAGGAATACAACAGAATGGGAAAGACTAGAGATTTCTTCAAGAAAATTAGAGATACCAAGGGGACATTTTATGCAAAGATGGGCTCAATAAAGGACAGAAATGGTATGGACCTAACAGAAGCAGAAGGTATGAAGAAGAAATGTCAAGAATACACAGAAGAACTGTACAAAAAAGATCTTCATGACCCAGATAATCATGATGGTGTGATCACTCACCTAGAGTCAGATATCCTGGAATGAGAAGTCAAATGGGCCTTAGAAAGCATCACTAGGAACAAAGCTAGTGGAGGTGATGGAATTCCAGTTGAGCTATTTCAAATCCTGAAAGATGATGCTGTGAAAGTGCTGCACTGAATATGCTAGAAAATTTGGAAAACTCAGCAGTGGCCACAGGACTGGAAAAGGTTAGTTTTCATTCCAATCCCAAGGAAATGCAATGCAAAAGAATGCTCAAACTACCGCACAACTGCACTCATCTCACAAGCTAGTAAAGTAATGCTCAAAATTCTCCAAGCCATGCTTAAACAGTACGTGAATCATGAATTTCCAAATGTTCAAGCTGGTTTTAGAAAAGGCAGAGGAACAAGAGATCAAATTGTCAACATCTGCTGAATCATGGACAAAGCAAGAGAGTTCCAGAAAAGAAATCTATTTCTGCTTTATTGACTATGCCAAAACCTTAGACTGTGTGGATCACAAGAAACTGGAAAATTCTGAAAGAGATGGGAATACCAGAACCCCTGACCTGCCTTTTGAGAAACCTTACACAGGTCAGGAAGTAACAGTTGGAGCTGGACATGGAGCAACAGACTGGTTCCAAATAGGAAAAGGAGTATGTCAAGGCTGGTTATTTAACATATATGCAGAGTACATCATAAGAAATGCTGGGCTTGAAGACGCACAAGCTGGAATCAAGATTGCTGGGAGAAATATCAATAACCTCAGTAAGTAGATGACACCACCCTTATGGTAGAAAGTGAAGAGGAACTAAAAAGCCTCTTGATGAAAGTGAAAGAGGAGAGTGAAAAAGTTGACTTAAAGCTTAACATTCAGAAAACCAAGGTCATGGCATCTGGTCCCATCACTTCATGGGAAATAGATGGGGAAACAGTGGAAACTGTCAGACTTAATGCTTTTGGGTTCCAAAATCACTGCAGATGGTAATTGCAGCCATGAAATGAAAAGATGTTACTCCTTGGAAGGAAAGTTATGACCAACTTTTATAGCATATTCAAAAGCAGAGACATTACTTTGCCAACTGAAGCCCATCTAGTCAAGGCCATATATTTTTTTTCCAGTGGTCATGTATGGATGTGAGAGTTGAACTGTGAAGAAAGCTGAGCACTGAAGAATTGATGCTTTTGAACTGTGGTGTTGGAGAAGACTGTTGAGAGTCGCTTGGATTGCAAGGAGATCCAACCAGTCCATTCTAAAGAAGATCAGTCCTAAGTGTTCATTGGGAGAACTGATGATAAAGCTCAAACTCCTATACTTTGGCCACCTTATGTGAAGAGTTGACTCATTGGAAAAGACTCTGATGCTCAGAGCGATTGGGGGCAGGAGGAAAAGTGGACAACAGAGGATGAGATACCTGGATGGCATCATCGACTTCATGGACATGAGTTTGAGTCAACTCCTGTAGTTGGTGATGGGTAGGGAGGCCTGGCATGCTGTGGTTTACAGGGTCGCGAAGAGTCAGACATGACTGAGCAACTGAACTGAACTGAATTCACCCAACATAGAAGCACCTCAGTACATAATACAAACACTAACAGGCAAAAATGGAAAAATTCAAAGTAACACAATAGTAGTAGAAACTTTAACACCCCACTTACACCAATGGACAGATCATCAAAGTAGAAAATCAATAAGGAAACACAAGTCTTAAACAATACAATAGATGAGATGGATCTCATTGATATCTTCAGGATTTATATCCAAATGCAAAAAAACACACCTTCTTCTCAAGTGCACATGGAACATTCTCCAGGGTAGACCACATCTTTGATCATAAATCAAACCTCAATAAATTTAAGAAAACTGAAATTGTATTGATCTTCTTCTCTAATCACAATGCTATGAGACATATTAATTACAAGGAAAGAAAAAAAGTAAGATACTCAAACACATGGAGATTAAACAATATGTATCTAAATAACCAACAGGCTGCTTAAGCAATCAACAGGAAGCCAAAAAAAATTCTATAAATTAATAACAATAAAAACATGGCAACTTAATACCTATGGGATGCAGCAAAAGCAGTTGTAAGAGGGATCTTTACAGCAATACAAACCTACCTCAAGAAATAAGAAAAACATCAGATAGACAATCCATCTTTGCACCTAAAACAACTGGAAAAAGGAGAACCAAAAACCCCAAAATTAATGGAATGAAATCACAATGATCAGAGCAGAAATAAATGAAAGGAACAATAGTAAAGATTAATACAACTAAAAGCTGTTTCTCTGAGAAGATAAACAAAATTGAAAAAACTTTAGCAGAACTCAATGAGCAAAAAAAAAACAGAAGAATCAAATCAACAAATAGAAATGAAAAAGAAGAAGTTGCAAAAGACAACACAGGAATACAAAGAATTATGAGAGTACTGTGAAGAACTATATGGCAATAAAATGAATAACCTGGAAGAAATGGACAGATTCTTAGAAATGTTCAGTCTTCCAAGACTGAACCAGGAAGAAACAGAAATTTTGAGCAACCCAATTACAAGCATTGAAATTGAAGCTGTGATTAAGAACCTCCACCTAATGTTACCCAACCCCCCACCAGAAAAAAAAAAAAAAAAAAAAAAAAACTCAAGACAAAATGGCTTCACAGGAAAATTTTATCAAACATACAGAGAAGAGCTAATGCCTTTCTTAAAACTAAAACTCTTTCAAAAAATTGGAGAGGAAGGATCACTTCCAGTTTCATTCTATGAGGCCATCTTCACCCTGATACCAAAAGCAGACAAAGACAAAGATGACACACAAAAAAGAAAACTACAGACCAATATCACTGATGAACATAGATGCAAAAATCCTCAACAAAATTTTAGGAAATAGAATTCAGTAACACATCAAAAAGCTCAAACACCAGGATCAAGTTGGGTTCATTCCAGGGATGTAAGAATTTTTCGATATACATGAATCAATCAATGTGATATGTATTACTAACAAATTGAAATATAACCGTATGATCATCTCAATAGAGACAGAGAAAGCCTTTGACAAAATTCAGGACCAATTTATGAATAAAACTCTTCAAAAAATGGGAATAGAAGGAACCTACCTCAACATAGTAAATGCCAAATGATAAGCCTACAGCAAACAATATTCTCAATGTTGTAAAACTCTTAGCATTCCACCTAAGAACAGGAAAAAGACAAGGGCATCTACTTTTACCACTATTATTCAACATATTTATGGGAGTCCTAGCTACAGTAATCAGAGAAGGAAAATATATAAAAGGAATCCAGGTTGGAAAAGAAGAAATAAATCTCTCGCTATTTGCAGTTGACATGATCCTGTTCATCGGTTCAGTTCAGTTCAGTGGCTCGGTCGTGTCCGACTCTTTGTGACCCCATGAATCTCAGCACGCCAGGCCTCACTGTCTATCACCAACTCCTGGAGTTTACTCAAACTCATGTCCATCAAGTCGGTGATGCCATCCAGCCATCTCATCCTCTGTCGTCCCCTTCTCCTCCTGCCCCCAATCCCTCCCAGCATCAGAGTCTTCTCCAATGAGTCAACTCTTCGCATGAGGTGGCCAAAATATTGGAGTTTCAGCTTTTGCATCAGTCCTTCCAGTGAACACCCAGGACTGAACTCCTTTAGAATGGATTGATTGAAAATCCTAAAGACAGTATCAGAAAATTACTAGAGTTAATCAGTGAATTTAGCAAAGTTGGAGGATACAAAATTGATACACAGAAATCACTTGTATTCCTATATACTAATAAGATAAAATCAGAAAGAGAAATCAAGAATCAATCCCATTCACCTCTGCAACAAAAAGAATTAAATATCTAGGAATAAAATTACCTAAGGAGACAAAAGAACTGTACACAGAACATTATTAGACATGAAAGACAGAAATTAAAGACATAAAAATGTGGTGAGATATTCCATGTTCCTGGGTGGGAAGAATCAATATTTTGAAAATGACTATATGGCCAAATGCAATCTACAGATTCAATGTAATCCCTATCAAATTGCCAATGGCATTTTTCACAGAACTAGAACAAAAAGTTTCACAATTTATATGGAAATGCAAAGACACCAAAGAGCTAAAGCAGTCTTCAGAAAGAAGAATAAAATTGGAGGAATCTACTTTCCTGACTTCAGATTATACTACAAAGCTACAATCATCAAGACAGTATGGTACTGTTACAAGAACAGAAATATAGACCATTGGAACAAGATAGAAAGCCCAGAAATAAACCCATGCACCTAAGGGTACTCGTTTTTTGACAAAGGAGACAAGAATATACAATGAGGCAAAGACAGCCACTTCAATAAATGGTGCTGGGAAAACTAGATGGTATGTGTAAAAGAATGAAATTAAAACACTTCCTAACACCATACACAAAGATAAACTCAAAACAGATCAAAGACCTAAATATAATACCAGAAAGTATAAAACTCTTAGAGGAAAACATAGGCAGAACACTCCATGACATAAATCAAAGCAAGATCCTCACTGACCCATCATCTAGAGTAATGGAAATAAAAATAAAAGAAACAAGTAGGACCTGATTAAACATAAAACCTTTTGCACATCAAAGGAAACTATAAGCAAGGTGAAAAGACAACCCTCAGAATGGGAGAAAATAATGGCAAATGAAACAATTGACAAAGGATTAATTTCCAAAATGTACAAACAGCTCATACAACTCAATGCCAGAAAAACAAACACCCCAATCAAAAAGTGGGGGAAAAGACCTAAACAAGCATTTCTTTAAATAAGACATATAGATGGCTAACAAACACATGAAAAGATGCTCAACATCGCTCATTATTAGAGAAATGTAAATGAAAACCACAAAGAGATATCACCTCATACCAGTCGGAATGGCCATAATCAAAAAGTCTACAAACAATAAATGCTGGAGAGAGTGTGAAGAAAAGGGAACACTCTTGCATTGTTGGTGGGAATGTAGATCGATATAGCCAGTATGGCAGATGGTATGGAGATTCCTTAAAAGCCAGAAATAAAACCACCATGTGACACAGCAATAGCACTCCTAGACATATACTGTGAGGAAACAAAAATTGAAAATGTCACATGTATCACATTGTACATTACAGAACTATATATACTAGCTAGAACATGGAAGCAACCTAGATGTCCATTAACATATGAATCCATAAAGGAATTCTGGTACATGTACACAACGGGAAATTACTCAGCCATGAAAAGGAACACATTTGAGGTAAGTTATGATGAGGAGGATGAACCTAAAATCTATTATACAGCATGAAGTGAGTCAGAAAGAGAAAGATAAATAGGGCATTCTAACCCACATATACAGAATCTAGAATAATGGTACTGAAGAATTAATTTACAGGGCAGCAATGGAGAAAACTGAGGAGGTTTTACAAATATCTGAAAAGAAGAAAAAAGCAAAGGAGAAAAGGAAACATATACCCATTTGAATGAAGAGTTCCAAAGAATAGCAAGGAGAGATAAGAAAGCCTTCTTCAGTGATCAGTGAAAAGATTTGGAGAAAAACAATAGAATGGGAAAGATTACAGATCTCTTTAAGAAAATTAGAAATACCAAGAGAATATTTCACGCAAAGATGGGCACAATAAAGGACAGAAATGGTATGGTCCTAAAAGAAGCAGAAGATATTAAGAAGAGGTGACAAGAATACATAGAAGAACCTTACAAAAAAAGATCTTCACAATCCAGATAAAAAAGATGGCATTATCACTCACCTAGAGCCAGACATCCTGGAATGCAAAATCAAGTGGGCCTTAGGAAGCATCACTATGAACAAAGCTAGTGGAGGTGATGGAATTCCAGTTGAGGTATTTCAAGTCTTAAATGATCATGCTGTTACAGTGCAAATAGGGAAAGGAGTATGTCAAGGCTGCATATTGTCAGTTTGCCTATTTAACTTATATGCAGAATACCTCATGAGAAACGCTGGGCTGGATGAAGCACAACTGAAATCAAGATTGCTAGGAAAAATATCTGTAACCTCAGATATGCAGATGACACCATCCTTATGTCAGAAAGTGAACAAGAACTAAGGAGCATCTTGCTGAAAGTGAAAGACGAGTGTGAAAGACTGGCTTGAAACTCAGCATTCAGAAAATTAAGATCATGGCATATGGTCCCATCATTTCATGGCAAATAGATGGAGGAGGGTAGTGAAAAGAGAGACAGACTTTATTTTCTTGGGCTCCAAAATCATTGCAGATTGTCAATGCAGACATGAAATTAAAAGACGCTTATTCCTTGGAAGAAAAGTTATGACCAACCTAGGCAGCTTATTAAAAAGCAGAGAAATTACTTTGTCAGCAAAGGTCCACCAAGTCAAAGCTATAGTTTTTCCAGTAGTCATGTATCGACATGAAAGTTGGACTCTAAAGAAAGCTGAGTAGCAAAAAAGTGATGGTTTTGAAGTGTGGTGTTGGAGAAGACTCTTGAGAGTCCCTTGGACTGCAAGGAGATCCAACCAGTTCATCCTGAATATTCATTGAAAAGACTGATGCTGAAGCTGAATCTCCAATACTTTGGCCACCTGATGCGAAGAACTGACTCATTTGAAAAGACCCTGATTCTGGTAATGATTGAAGGCAGAAGGAGAAGGGGACAACAGAGGATGCGATGGTTGGATGGCGTCATCATCTCACTGGACATGAGTTTCAGTAAACTATGGAAGTTCATAATAGACAGGGAGGCCTGGTGCACTGCATTCCATGGGGTCACAAAGATTTGGACATGTTGAGCAACTGAACTGAACTGAACTAAATGAAGAAACAGTCATAGAGAATAGACTTATGGACATGGGGAGATGGGAGGAGAAGCTGCGATGTATGGAAAGGGTAGTAGGGAAACTTTCATTACCATATGTAAAATAGATAGCCAAGGTAATTTGCTTTATGGCTCAAGAAACTCAAACAGGGACTCTGTATTGACCTAGAGGGAAGGGATGGGTAGGGAAGAGGGAGGGAGTTTCAAAAGGGAGGAGATATATGTAAATCTATGACTAATTCATCTTGAGATTTTACAGAAAATAGCAAAATTCTTTAAAGCAATTATCCCTCAATTAAAAAAATAGATTAAAAATTTAAAAAAGAAATAAAAGGAAAGGAAGCAAAACAAGAGATCAGATGGACCACAGACAGAATCAATCACCCATATGAAGTCCCTCTGAAAACCAGTTTCAGAAATAAGAAAATACTCATGGAAACTCTGAAATGGCAGAATAATGAGTAATCATGGATCCTTCTCTGTCCATGACCCTATGCCTGTGGTTCTGGCATGTTGATGGGGCTGAAACGTGGTCAAGTTTGAATGATAAAATATATTACCATTTCACAGACAAAATAAATACATTAAAATAAAATAAAACATTATCTAATGTAACTGAATATTTAAATTAAAAATTAAATTAATTATTCAAAAGCCTATGTGCATGCTGAGTTGCTTCAGTCATGTCTAATATTTTGCAACCCTATGAATCAGCGCAGCCAGCCAGGCTCCTCTGTCCATGAGATTTTCCAGACAATACTGGAGTGGGTTGCCATGCCCTCCTTCAGGGGATCTTTCCAACCCAGGGATCAAACACATATTTCTTATGTCTCCCACATTGACAGATGGGTTATTTACCATTAGCACTACCTGATAAATTACAAAGCACATCAGGGTGGCTGAGTTAGCACAACAAAAGTAGAAGTTTGAGAAAGTAGAAGAGGCTGGAATTTCTAGGACCACATACTACCCTAAACATAGGCAAAACAATTTTTTAAATGACATTGAAGTTCCTTTAGGTCTGTTACTTAAATTAAAAAGTAACGCATTATATGAAGTTTCATAAAGTTTACAAAGAAACCATTTGGCACTTGGAAACAGAACAATTTCCTAGCTTACGTAGGACTTGGAGACATTAGAGCCCTAACCAGTCTTATGCAGATATCGAACACAAAGGTTATTTCTTAGGGATGCCAAAATTATTATGTATTATAGTAAAAATGAACACTTGAGTAAAGAGAAATCTTTCTGGCCCAGCATAGTTTTAAAATATATCTCAGAAAACAAGCTAATCCAAAAATGTACTTAGATAGTTGATAGATAAAAGCAACACCATTTAAAAAATAAAAATAAAAGCAGACATTTAAGAATATATCATTCTTAATGTTCAGCATTTAATTATAAACTTCTAAATATGCAAAGAAACTGCAGCACACCAGGGTTCTGACCTTTTACTATCTCCCAGAGTTTGCTCAGACTCATCACTTGAGTCAGTGATGCCATCCAACCATTTCATCCTCTGTTGTCCCCTTCTCCTCCTGCCTTCAATCTTTCCCAGTATCAGGGTCCTCTCCAATGAATTGGCTTTTCTCACCAGGTAGCCAAAGAATTGGAGTTTCAGCTTCAGCATTGTCCTTTCTGTGAATATTCAGGGTTGATTTATTTTAGAATTGAGTGGTTTGGTCTCCTTGCAGTCAAAGAAACTCTCAAGAGTTTTCTCCAACACCACGATTCGAACCCAGGTCATGCTTTTATATGCCCTGTTTCTCTCATCTGGTTTCTCATTAGTGAGTAAACTCATCTCTTTTAGCACATTCTTTTAGGTCATCTTTTAAGATTCTTTAGTCATTTTATCAATGAGTTTTCTCTATTTTTACAAACTGCTCAGTTATAGATACTATCTGATGTTTCTTTTGAGTAAAATTTAAAAAGTTTAATAAGTTTTATGATTCGTATTAAAAATCTAGTACTATCTTCAGTATATTTGTGCTCTTGATGGTCTCTGTTGAGAAATAAATTTGCTCACAGCTTTCTGGGATTATCTAATTTCTTTGGTATTACATTTTACATATTCTAAAATTTATTTTGGTATAGTGTGTTTTCTACTTCCTCTTTTGTCCTGAAAAATTTTTTCCAGGTAATTTATCAAATTGTCAGTCTGTCCTGAGCCTCATTATATAAGCATATCAATTAGACATGTTTATAGGAGAAGGCAATTGCAACCCACTCCAGTACTCTTGCCTGGAAAATCCCATGGACGGAGGAGCCTGGTTGGCTGTAGTAGATGGGGTAGCTAAGAGTCGGACACGACAGAGCAACTTCTCTTTCACTTTTCACTTATATGCACTGGAGAAGGAAATGGCAACCCACTCCAGTATTCTTGCCTGGAGAATCCCAGGGATGGGGGAACATGGTGGGTTACCGTCTATGGGGTCGCATAGAGTCAGACACAACTGAAGCGATTTAGCAAGAGCAGCAGCATAGCAGATTTAAACCCATTTCTTAATGATGAATGAAAATGCTTGTATATAAGTTCTGTATAACTAAAAACTTTTTGATTTAGTGGTTTTCCTGTTGCCCTAACGTGATGGTCAGTATAAACAGATGTGCAGGAATAAGATATATTTGCATTTCCTTCCAGTGTGACTTTGATTTTACAGACTTCCATGAAGATCCAAGAATTCCTTATCAATACTTATTTATGCAACAGTAATGACTTTCAAAAGGAAGACACTTGTATTCACCGAGCTCACACCTGATCAGGTAGTGTATTTTCCTATGCTATATTAAGAGTTTTGTTTAGGTTTAAAAGATTAAAGACAGTGAGTACAAGCATTTCTCCAGGAAGATTATTTCATGAACTAAGTTCTCACTAGTAGGAGATGCATTGAAAATCTTGATTCTGATATTAATTTGTGGAAGAATTTATCTTGGTGGAATGAGGAAAGGTCTCTGACTCAAGTCATATGAAACCTGTCTAGAGATAAATTTTGATCTGTTATAGAGGCTCACCTGAAAGTTCCCAAGGAACAAAATATCTTCAGAGACTTTTCTGTTACTGACCTCCATAATTTTAACAAGTGAATCACTACTTACACTAGAGTTAAATTTAATTTTTACCTATTTCATCTTTGCAATACTTATTTTGATTTCTCTGTAATCCCTTTCTTTCTTTGAATATCTTAAATAGTTCTCCTAGAACCATTTTACATATGAACAGAGGTGATAATTTCTTCAGAAAGTTAATTTTTTGGTTGTTTCTTCAAGAAACCAGGACAGCCATGACTGTCAACAATTTGCTTTGTTTTTCTGTCTCTCACTGCAAATTTGTCTTGCTATCTGTTTGTGATGGGTGGAAATGGATTTTTTTCAGTGTGGCACTTGAATATTTCAGTAGGCCAATTGTTGGAGCCTGAAAGTGTGAAGTAACAGCCATGCCTGAAGAAGCTGTTTTTAGGGCATTAGGAGACACATTGTCAAGAGCATCAGCAGAAGCAGACTGTGTTGCAGCTGTTCTCCTACATTATATAATAGGATACCCATATTTTAACTCTTGGCTGTCACAAGCAATTAACAAGGGATGAAGAAAATAACTTCAAATATGCATAAATAACTAGGAACTTTCACACACTTTGAAATAGGCAATTATAGACTTCAAGTTTTCCTATCAAACTATTCAAAACTTTGCATCATTTCAAGAAATGCATTTTAGACAATTTCTTTCTGTTTATTTTTCTCTGGGTACATTTCTACACCTATGAAATACACTATGTGATTATTTATTAAGAAGTAATATTTGTCTTATTATAATCTGTGATGCCCTGGGATATTTGATGTGTATAATTGCTCTATTCCTAAGCAACCAATATATCAAAGTGGCTATATTAAGGTAGTCAACCTTGTAGTATATGCTCTTTACTAATTTTACATTCATCATTGGATACAACCAAAAGTGGTAGAGTTAAGATCTTACAATAGTCTAGAGTTGATCTTTGTAAGATGCTGCAAAAGCTGCAAACTTAGTGTTTGCTGAAAATTATGTAGCATTTCAGTCAATGCTTAAAATTTAAGCTTGCATCTCCTTTGTAGAACAAGCCAGTCTTTCCCAGAATAGAAAGGATCAGGTGGTGTTCAAATGCACTAGAAGACAAAATATGTCAACAATATACTTTACTACAACACTAAATGTCTAAAATTTTAGAAAACTTTTCTAGAAGCATAGAAAAATAGCTAATATTGTAAAGTAATTAACCTCCAATTAAAATAAATAACTTTATATTTAAATGTCATAGTAATGTGTGAATTTTGATTTTAGTACTCAATTTTATTTTGGTTTAGTGGCTTACAGTGACTACAGCTAAATATTGATTGCACAGTTCTCTATATTCTAAATACATAAATAAAACTATGGATTTTCACTTCTTCTTAGACTGAAAAATTTAAAAGAACAAAATAATTTATTCTCTTATTTTCATTATGACTTTATTTTGTATGCAATGTTTTATAAACATGAAATATTTTATAACATGTAATTTCTCATGTCTTTCCAGAGATCATAAACACAGATAAAACTGTGTAACCTGTACAGACTCCAAAGTATGGTAACTTTTGAATAAAGAGAAAAATTGATTTGCTAAATTTTTATTCAATTTTATCATATTCGAATCACTTTGAACCAATACAATAATGAAAATTTACATAATTTTTACAATTATTAAAAGAACACTAGAAAAAATTAAAAAATTATTTTAATAGTGGAATATGTACAAACATGTTTGGGATCCTTCAGGGATAAAGCAGCTTATATAAGAATGAATAAAACATACCAAAGAGGAAATATTACAAGTACCAGTATTGACCCAGGAATAAAGGAGGAAAATTATTTTTAGGAGATTGTTTGGAGTCAGCATATGGAGGACTGTTTCAGTGAAGGTAGGATTTATGAATTTTACTTCAGGTAGTGACTTTAAGCTTAGGATGGTTTCCCTGGTAACTCAACTGGTAAAGAATCCACCTGCAATACAGGAGACCTGAGTTTGTTTGATCCCTGGGTTAGGAAGATCCCCTGAAAAGGGAACAGCTGCCCATTCTGGTATTCTGGCCTGGAGAATTCCATGGACCCTATAGTCCATGGCATCACAAAGAGTTGGAAACAACTTAATGACTTTCACTTTCAATGTAGAATGAAAAAAAATTAGGCATGTACTTTAATGCCTATGACAACTCATATGTGCTACATTTTTCTTTCCTAGACCTCTATCAGTCAAATTATTATTATTATTTGAAATTGTTTTTCTCTTAAATTATGCACTTTACTAGTTGCGTTAGGTATCATAGGGAGTTGCTCTCTGATGTGAGGCACCTGGGCTTCCCAGGTAGCTCGGTAATAAAGAATCCTCTTTCAGGAAATGGGGGTTGATCCCTGGATTGGGAGAATCCCCTAGAAGAGGAAATGGCAACTCACTCCAGTATTCTTACCTTGACAGTCCAGTGGAAAGAGAATCCTGACAGGCTACAGTCCAAAGGGTTTCAAATGGTCAGATATGACTGAGTGTGCACACATTTATTGATGAACATTTAAAAAGTTATTAAGAAGTTAACAAGATTATTAATAATCTTTTAAAAGTTGTAAACTTGTATAAGTATAAATACTCATTTCAGGATAGTTATTGCATCTCTATTAATTATTCCCAACAGCCAAAAAAATAAAAAAGGGAGAGCATAGCATTTTGTTTCGAACATATATACAAACTGAATTTTAAATAAATTTGAAATCTAAATTTTCTGAATTGATAGATTTGAAAACCACTTCTGAGGTTTCTTTGTTCTTTAATAAAACAAGGTTATTTAAATTCCCAAGTCTAGAGATAGGAGGTATGGCCTGACCTGCAGAACCACATGGGAAAACAGCTGGGTGGTCAGGAGGCAGGAGTGGGCATGGGAATGCTTAGAGCATTTTTTATTGGCTTTTCTCTGGCCTATAGTAGACAACTTGAGACTGGGTAGTTGAATAATTTCTTCAGTGGACTTTGGGCTATTGGAGTGATCTCAAGCTGACTGGTGTCTAGCTCTGAGGTGATTATAACAAAAGAATATTCCATGTGAAGGTACCTGAATCAGAAAGAATTATGGCTCTGGATTGGCACACAATGCTTTTAGATGGACATTTCGTTGTGTCTAAGAATTGACTAGCCTATGGAGGGACAATTTCTCCTTTGCCAGAAATATTTTTTAAGATGTCAAAATATATAAATATAAACATACATACATAAATACACATATACACACACATATATGTATATATATAGTATATAAATGTGGATGTTGTTCAGTCATACAGACTCTTTGCAACTCCATGGACTGCAGCATGCCAGGCCTCCATATCCCTCACCATCTCCCAAAGATTGCCCAAGATCATGTCCAATGCATCAGTGATATCATCCAGCCATTTCAGCCACCGATGCCCTCTTCTTCTCCTCTCAATCTTTCCCAGCATCAGAGTCTTTCCCAAAGGGTTGGCTCTTCATCAGGTTACCAAAGTATTTGAGCTTCAGCTTCAGCATTAGTCCTTCCAATGAGTATTCAGGGTTGATTTCCCTTAAAATTGACTGGTTTGATCTCTTTGCAGTCCAAGGGACTCTCAAGAGTCTTCTCCAGCACCACAGTTAGAAGGCATCAATTTTTTTGCATTCTGCCTTCTTTACAGTCCAGCTCTTACAACCATACGTGACCACTGGAAAGACCATAGGCTTGACTATACTGACCTTTATCATCAGAATAACGTCTCTGCTTTTCAACACACTCTCTAGGTTTGTCATAGCTTTCCTGCCAAGATGCAATCATCTTCTGATTTCATGGCTACAGTCTCCTTGCACAGTGATTTTGGAGCCCAAGAAGAGGAAATCTGTCACTGCGTCCACATTTTCTCCTTCTGTTTGCCATGAAGTGATGGGCCAGGATGCTGTGAACTTAGGGTTTTTTTTTCTTTTTTTTAATATTTTATTTTAAGTTGGCTTTTTCACTCTCCTCCTTCATTTTCATCAAGACGTTCTTTAGTTCCTCTTCACTTCCTACCATTAGAGCAGTATCATCCGCATATGTGAGGTTGTTGACATTTCTGTTGTCACTCTTGGGTCCAACTTGAGCTGAAATGTATATGTACATACACACATACAATACAGTCAGTCTTGTGATATGTTACATCAAATTAAAGAATGTTCAGGGTGATAGCCCCGATATTTTTAGAAAGTAGAGAGTAAGTTGGCTTAAAGGGTCTAGAAAATATTTTGAGAGTAGAAAGCAGGAACAAAAATATACAAGGAGATTCTGCAGTTCAGACTCTAAGAACAGTCTCATGACATTAGTTAAGAAAATCAGATTTGAAACATTGAGGGTCTCTGAGAATATCTTGATGAAATTGTAAAATGTATTAGACTTCTATTTTTAAGTTAATATTAATCTGATGAAAATATTTTGCACATTGGTCAATTTTTTTTTTTCTAGATTTGTGTTTGCATATAGGTCTTGTTATTGTACTTGGTCTTTTTCCACATACATTTTTGATGGTTGATCTATTTGTTAAAATAATATGTTAATTACAACTAAAACTGAGGTTATTTGGGGGCTTCCCTGATAGCTCAGTTAGTAAAGAATCTGTGTGAAATGCAGGAAACCCTGGTTCGATTCCTGGGTTAGGAAGATCCACTGAAGAAAGGATAGAAAGAAAGTCTCAGGAACACCTCCTATACTGAAAATCAATAGAATCTATTGTCCGTTGCCTTGTTTAGTTGCTAAGTCATGTCAAGCCCTTTTGCCACCCCATGGACTTGGGCCCATGAGGCTCCTTTGTTAGTAGAATTTCCCAAGCAAGGCAATTGGAGTTATTTTTAGGGGTTCTTACCTAATAAAACGTATTTACTGATTCCATTTATAAAGCCTTTATCCTTTAGTTTGAACTAGGTGTGATGTCTTCTGCACTAACACAGTAGCTAAATACTACTTAAATACCAGTTAGTCCGTCAGACATGTCCGACTTTTTATGACTCCATGGACTGCTTCTTGGCTCCTCTGTTCATGGAGTTCTCCAGATAAGAATAATGGAGTGGGTTTTCCATTCCCTTCTCCAGGGAGATCAAACTTACCCGTGAATTGAACCCAGGTCTCCTTCACTGCAAATAGATTCTTTAACTTCTAAGCTGCTAGCAAAGCCCCTCATTAACGATCAGAAAGGGCTTCCCTGGTGACTCAGTGGTAAAGAATCTGCCTGCCTGCAGGAGAGGACAGAGACATAAGTTCAGTCCCTGGGTGCTGGGAAGATCCCCTGGAGAAGGAAATGGCAACCGGCTCCAGTATTCTTGCTTGGGAAATCCCAAGGACAGAGGAGCCTCATGGGCCCCAGTCCATGGGTCTCAAAAAAATCTAGCACGACTTAGCAACTAAACAAGACAACAAACAATAGATCCTATTGAATTTCAGGGTAAACTATAGGAGATGTTCCTGAGACTTTCTTTCTTAATGTTTCTGACTATTCAAAATTGGTTTTGAATTTCAAAGATAGTGCTATAATATCTACTTAGTTTTAATTCACCTTTAAAGGAACATATATTATGACCTATGGATAAATATCGTTAGTGTCGAATCTTTGGTACAGAAACTCTTAAGCAACGTGCTTCCTTATTTCTGAAAGTATAGTTATGGACTCCAGTTACTAGCTACTATAATGTGTCAATATGTAAATTTTTTTTGGGGGGGGGACATTTGGGAAAGTACGAAAACTTAAAACTTCTTCAAACTCTCAACAAAAAAATTTTCACATTTGCTTATTTGAATTGAAATATTAATTTGCCATATTTAAAATTATAGCATCTTATGTAGACTGAAAACATAAAGTAACCAGTTATATACCTTCTTAAAAAAAGAAGTTTATAGGAGCTGAAGAAGATTTAGGAATGATTTTTCTCTTATGGAACTACTTTTCTTTCTTCTCATGATATTTAAGCCTCACTTGGGACCACATTATCCCTACTCTTTATATTTTATATAATATTTTTCACATCATATCTTCTTTTTTCACTCATAATCACCACATTTTTATAATTCAGAGTTTCTGAGATATGGCTAAACCAACTTCCTCTGCCTCATGCTACTTTCATCAGTCTTTTGCAGTCTATTCACATCTGCTTTGGATATTAACTATATCCTTACCTCAGTAATTCTTTCACAACTCTTAGGAAGATAAAGTAATTGACTTTTTTCAATTTTTTGCTCAAAATGTTCTTCAACATAGAGCATATTGTACATGGTTTAGGTATTCCATGCTAATTAGTTATTTTTAAAACTGAGGAAGACATTTCATAACATAAAACACAGCAATCTATAGTGTGGAAAAATAATTTTATCATAAAGGGATTTGTTATAATATTTAATTTTGTAATCAACATGTTCTTTAATCCACAGTTAATTTTAAATGGAATAATGAAATAGAAATAGCTATAAAATCTAACATGACAAGAGGCAAAAACCACATGAGCTGTCAATAATCATTCACCAGGTAACCTATAGATTGAGTACAGAGGTAATGCATACAATGTTATTTTTATCTGTGTATCTGAGTGACTAAGGGACTTAATGGAGTGTTTGTAGGAGAAGAAAAAAGTAGCAAATCAAATATGAACACAGTTCCCAGAATCTTCTCTGTACCCTTTGCCCTTGGGAACTGATAAATATTCTGGGAAAATATCTAAACCCTTTTTCTAGGTACTCTGTTGATTCTTCAGACCTTAGCTTCTATCTGATCTCATTTAGAAAATTTCAAGTTTATGTTAGCTGAAAAGCATATGTGATGCCATCTCAGATGTCTGAAGCCTGAATTGAAGTTGCTGAAGTCTGGAGACTCCAGAATTCTTCATATCAAAGATACCTTCCATACCAAAGGAACAGAAACTATAGTTGTTTATGTTCTTTTTCTAAAAATATATCAACATTTTCTATGTATCTGCAGCAATGTCCTGGGGAAAAATTACCAAAAACAGGGAAGACAAATGTACTCTCACTTTTCTTAGCACATTTATTATGTGGCATATGTATGAGAGAAGGAGCTGCTCTTATTTGTTTTTTTAAGTACCTTTCTGTCAATCGTTTAAGCAGAAAAGATGCAAATATTCACACTTAAGAGTATATTAATATATTTTAGATGTTAATTTGATCATGTTAAAATGAGTTATTTGTGAAAAGAATTGTAGATCACTAATTCACTGACTTGATTTCCAACAATGAAAATAACCAGCCCCTAATGTAACATATTAAAAAAAAATTCAAAATCATGAAATTTTTAAAGATTATAAAAGCAGAAATGCTAAAAGGTGAGAAGTTCTGTTTTTATTATATCATTATGATTAATGAGTTGAACTAAGTCTTTATGTAAGTATGTGTGCATGCAGGCTAAATCATTTCAGTCTTGTCTAACTTTTTACAACCCTATGGACTCTAGCCCACCAGGCTCCTCTGTTCATGGGATTCTCCAGGCAAGAATACTGGAGTGGGTTGCCATACCTTCCTCCAGGGGATTTTCCCAACTCTGGAATTGAACTGGCATCTATTAAATCTCTTGCATTGTCAGGCAGGTTCTTTACTGCTAGTGCCACCTGGGGAGTCTTTTGTAAGTATTATTCTGATGTTAAATATGTCTCATGTCTCATACTAGAATGAATCACTGCTGGTATTATCAAAATGAAGATATTCTGTTTTAGGGAGTGTATTTATCCCTCTGCTAGAATTCTTTATTTTTTAAGCTATATCATGGATGATAAGATTAAGCTATCCCCAGCTGTTTAATTTTTCTTTTTAGTTTTTCTATTCTCTAGAATAGTTTGAGAGTGTTAGTTTAGTCTAGTCGCTATACCTAAGTGTGTGCTTCTATTTACAAAACAAATTTGCATTATCATCATATTTATACAATTTTTTTTAATAAGAAACATGTATACTGTGAGTGAGTTTACATATGATAGGCTCTTTATTATTACATTTATGTTCTAGTCCTCTAGGTTCTAGGGTTATAGAACCATACATTCTAATGAAGGTTTTAGTTGTACTCATGGGGAGCATTGGAGTTAGAAAAACCCTTTCGATTTATCTCTAGCTGTTTGATGAGCTAAACTTTTGAAACTTTGTTTTGATTACTCTTCAGAGGTGTTCCTGGAAAGACTGATGGCCTTGAATGAAGTAATACTCCACTTCTTGAGCAGTCAGTAATGATGGTTGATAGCCTTGGTTCATCTTCCAGCAGTAATCTCAGCAACTAAGGGTAAAAGAATCTGGGTGTGATGTAAAAATGTCCACCAAAGCTAAATAATTGCTAAAACTCTAGGAATATTTTCAAGGGAAAAAATGCAATAAGATAGCAATTTCCAAATCAAAAGAGGAAGAGGTATTGCTATCAATGTTTTTAAGTAATTTTATAAGACCAAGGAAATATATTCTTTAAAATCTGTAAGTACAAATATTGAGAGTTTAGTTGTAATGAAGGATTCTGTGAAAAACACAACACATAAACAGTATAAGAGAAGCAAACATATGGATAACTTTATTAAAAATTGAATCAAATGCAAAAACCTTTTAAAGAAGAAAATTCCAGACTTGCATAACTTTGCTTGGAATTTTACAAACATTCAGGACAAAGTAATAATAAATGTGTATGTTATTTCATAGTAAAGAAAAAAAAACAGTTAACAGAATATGTAAAAGTGAATAAAATTTTTAGGTACAGCAGATAAGGATATTTAAAAAAAAGGAAAAATTATAGTTGAATATTTGTCATGAAAATAGATGCAAACACCAAAACCAAAATTTTATATAAAGAAATTGTATGCTATATATTGAAAAATCAAAATACCATAATCAAGTTGAATTTGTTGCAAGATAAAAATTAAGTCTTCTGAAAGATAATGTAGGAGAATATTTTTTATGATGTTGGGGAGAGATCAAAGGGATGTTTTTAAAATCCAGGACACAACAATGCAAACCAAAAAAATTAAGATTCATAAAATGTATTTCATTAATTTATTATTTTCTGGTCCATGGGGTCACAAAGAGTCGTATAGGACTTAGCAACTAAACAACAACAACATATTTAAATATAGCATTAGCACAGGGGACTATAGACTTCCTTGGTGGCTCAGACGGTAAAGCGTCTGCCTATAATGCAGGAGACTTGGGCTCAGTCCCTGGGTGTGGAAGATCTCCTGGAGAAGGAAATGGTAACCCACTCCAATATTCTTGCCTGGAAAATACCATGGACTGATAAGCCTGGTAGGCCGCAGGCCATGGGGTCGCAAAGAGTCGGACACGACTGAGCGACTCATTTTCTTTCTTTCTTTCTAATCAATACTCTGTATTGCCTGTAGGGGAAAATAATTCACAGAGTGGATATATCTACATGTATAATTGATTTGCCATATACCTAAAATCAACACAACTTTGTAAATAAACTATAGTTCAATAAAAAATCACTAATTATTAGAAAAATTTCAAAAGTTAAAAAAAATTTGGCCTAAAATAATAAATCACAGCAGGATCCTCTATGACCCACCTCCCAGAATATTGGAAATAAAAGCAAAAATAAACAAATTGGACCTAATTAAACTTAAAAGCTTCTATACAAGAAAGGAAACTATAAGAAGGTGAAAAGACAGCTTTCAGAATGGGACAAAACAATAGCAAATGAAGCAACTGACAAACAACTAATGTCAAAAATATACAAGAAATTTATGCAGCTCAATTCCAGAAAAGTAAATGACCCAATCAAAAAATGGGCCAAAGAACTAAACAGACATTTCTCCAAAGAAGACATACAGATGGCTACAAACACATGAAAAGATGCTCAACATCACTCATTATCAGAGAAATGCAAATCAAAATCACAATGAGGTACCATTTCACGCCAGTCAGAATGGCTGGATCCAACGTCCACAAGCAATAAATGCTGAAGAGGTTGTGGAGAAAAGGGAACCTTCTTACACTGTTGGTGGGAATGCAAACTAGTACAGCCATAATGGAGAACAGTGTGGCGATTCCTTAAAAAACTGGAAATAGAGCTGCATTATGACCCAGCAATCCCACTGCTGGGCATACACACCAAGGAAACCAGAATTGAAAGAGACATGTGCACCCCAATGTTCATTGCAGCACTGTTTATAATAGCAAAGACATGGAAGCAACCTAGATGTCCATCAGCAGATGAATGGATAAGAAAGCTGTGGTACATATACACAATGGAGTATTACTCAGCCATTAAAAAGAATACATTTGAATCAGTTCTAATGAGGTGGATGAAACTGGAGCCTGTTATACTGAGTGAAGTAAGCCAGAAAGAAAAACACCAATATAGTATACTAACACACATATATGGAATTTAGAAAGATGGTAACAATAACCCTGTATTTGAGACAGCAAAAGAAACACAGATGTATAGGACAGTCTTTTGTACTCTGTGGGAGAGGGAAAGGGTGGGATGATTTGGGAGAATGGCATTGAAACATGTATAATATCATATATGAAATGAATCGCAAGTCCAGGTTTGATGCATGGTACTAGATGCTTGGGGCTGATGCACTGAGACAACCCAGAGGGATGGTATGGGGAGTGAGGAGGGAGGGGGGTTCAGGATGGGGAACATGTGTATACCTATGGTGGATTCATGTTGATGTGTGGCAAAACCAATAAAATACTGTAAAGTAATTAACCTCCAATTAAAATAAATAAATTTATATTAAAAACAGTATTAGGAGGGAAAAGGTACCACTTTCAATGGAATCTTTCCTTTGAAATTTCATACTTTTTATAGCTGGTCATAAGAAAAACCCTAAAGAAAATGAATGAATGAATTTTTTACATAAATAAAATCTGAAATTAAAAAAAGCAAAAATAAAATAGTGAAAGGGCAAATCACAGAAAAGAGAATATATTTGGTATATATATGTATTTGCATATATCTGAAAACATTTTCTTACACATAATATATAAGATACACTGAATTTTTTTTTTTTTTTTTTTTTAAAGATAGACCATCCATTTTTAAAAGCATCAATAGAGGGGCGCTGAGTTTTGCCACTGGAGTGAGCAGCTTCCAGTCAGGCCTGAGATTGGCCCAGGTATCATCTGGGTGGAATTCCACCCTGAGGTTGCGGTCCAGCTGTGGCAGTTCAGGAGACTCTTGCCTGTGGAACTCCAGAGGCCTGGGGGACATCTGCATTCTGGAGACTCTGTCCCTTTACAGAGGAAAGATGCTGGGAAGATGCTATGGCTGTTGAACAGCAAGGTCTCAGGTGTCAGTGATTTTCCAGAATGTGACTGTGCTCTTTACGCAGAATGAGTGGAGAAATCTGAGGCCTTCTCAGAGAAACTCGTACCAACTTATGATGCTGGAGAACTGTGGTCACCTGGTCTCCTCGGGATCCCCCTCCCCCTCAAAAAAGTGTCAAACATTGAAAGAAATTTTACTTAAGAGCCTATTCTAAATACCAATAAGTGTGGATATGGATGTTCAAATGATTAATCATTAGGGCTGCTGCTGCTGCTTCTAAGTTACTTCAGTCGTGTCCGACTGTGTGACCCCATAGACGGCAGCCCACCAGGCTACCCTGTCCCTGGGATTCTCCAGGCAAGAACACTGGAGTGGCGCTAAATATTAAAACCACAGTGACACAGCTCTGTATCCCAATCAGAAACGCTAGTACAAAGAATAAAAAACTGGCAACATCTGTATTAGTGAGACTACAGTGAAACTGGAGTTCTTATATTAAACTACAGAACTGTTTATGAATCAAAAGTCTTGATAGTCTGAAAAAATTTTATAAGGCTTTTGTTTCTGCTCAGAAGAGACTCATGAAATTATGCCCTAACAGTGGTGATCTTGCAAAAAATTTAAGGTGTTTTTGTTTTAGCGATATATTTTTATCTTTTCACTTGAATTTCTCTGGAATTTATGAAATCCCATCCCGCCTTCTGAACTTGAGAGCAGCCCACCCTTAAGTTAAGGAAGGCAGAAGGAAAATTTGTCTTCCTTTCCAAAAGGGGCCAAAAAAAAAAAAAGACCCCACAAAATGTATTGTTAAGAATAAATGTGATGATGCTGCTAAAAGATTTAGCCCAGCCCGAGGACTGTGATAACACTCCGTCTATATTCTATGCTATATTCTTACTCAAATACCTAAGATAACTGAATAAAATAAAAAAAAAGAAAAGACTTAAAAATTGGAGAATTAGGAGACAACTGAATAATAAACATTTGATGAAATAAAATAAACATTTCTGATAAATAATTCTCTACCAGTTGCAACCACTTTTATAAGGTAATGTTGGGTTTACAGTCTTTTCATGATGAGATAAAATTATAAAATTCAGTATGCCTATTATATAGTAAAAGGGCATTGCCATATTTAGTTTAGTAAATGATAGTTAAATGAAGAATAATTTCTATTAGGAGGACTGTTTTAATTATATAGCATTTCAACAGTTAAAGACCTCAAAATCAGCACACAGACATAAATTTCCTTTTCTCTAAGCTCAACTATAATACACACATGCTGACATGTAGCACTGATTTTTTTTTCTTTATATATGGCTATATTAACTTTCGAAGTTCATGCAGACAAAAGTGTACCTTTCATAAACAGAAGCAGGAAAATAACTAAGATCCTGTGTAGATAGCTCCATTATGTTCTTTTCACTTAAATTTAGATGTGTTTAATAAAACATCAATTTTTACATTTTGTAAGATGTTTACTTCCCTAAATAGTTTTGAAAATTCATTATAATATTTAATGTATAATTTATATATGTTCCATAACGCAAATTAAATTCAAGATGTAGAAAAAAATTTTCCTCAAGTCATATTTTATGATCAGAATACCTGAAAGCAATCATGCTTTTTATGTCACTTTTTCCTCTAAAAATATAAAACATAAGCAGCTAGCTGCATCAGGCTTGACTGTGTATCTCCAAAGTCACTTTGGAGTGTTTATTTTCAATGTTACCAAAAACAATAGCACATAAATTATTAAGCTGATTTAGAACTCTTCATTTTAGTGTTTAAACACTCCTCAACAAATCCCCAAAGAGTCAATAGGCATAACTTTTTTGGTGTTTGTTTCCTGGTGCATTTCTTCAAAATGTTTACTGGGCTGTCAAACAAAGGTCTAAATAGACTACTGGCTTAATATTTACTTCTAAAGCAGATATTTCACTGCTTGTGTGCATTGCTTTGGCCAACTGTATACTACAAATTTGATCCTGCCAATCCTGTTCCCCTGACTTGGGTGATTTTTCCTATCTTATTTCTAAAACAATAATTTGGAAAAAAAAAAGTTATCTTCAAAATTCAGAACAGAAACTAGTCACTATGTTTTATTATTTGATTTCAATTTTCTCCACCCTCCCAACCTTGTTTATGTGCCTTTTTTCTACTTTTCCCATATAGCCACAATTCTTTCACTGCTATAATAATTTGTAGAAACAGATAGTATTTTCTCTAATGAATTTAAGAAGATTTTATTGAATTCTTGATATAAATATCAGAAATCTAAGCAAGAAAATATTTCGAGCTCATTTAACAAATCGTTTCTAGAAAGATATGTTAAACTCTCTCCACGTTACAACTACTTTTGCTATTGTGGTAGAGATATACCCTGCCTGAAATCTTTCTCCTTTGAGGGAAGATTTGATGTCTAAATATGGGAAATACAATCAGCATGCAAACTCCATTTTTAGTTTCTTCAAAGTCTAACTCAACTTCAGAAGTTAGCTGTCTCACNTATGTTAAACTCTCTCCACGTTACAACTACTTTTGCTATTGTGGTAGAGATATACCCTGCCTGAAATCTTTCTCCTTTGAGGGAAGATTTGATGTCTAAATATGGGAAATACAATCAGCATGCAAACTCCATTTTTAGTTTCTTCAAAGTCTAACTCAACTTCAGAAGTTAGCTGTCTCACCTGAGATCATTTCCTGAAAAGTGTAATGCTATGAATGTCTGGACTTCTCATCTTAACACGGAAATCTCCAGAGGAGAATCCCTAGGACAGAGGAGCCTGGTGGGCTACAGTCCATGGGGTTGCAGAGAGGTGGACACGACTAAAGCAATGTAGCATGCATGGGCACACCTTACTAATTTGGCCAAGGTTTTGTAAAACTTTTATGACTGCTAAACCACTCATCCCTGCCTCTTTTTCTTCTGTGCACAGGGGTTGTCACATAAACTATTAATAATTTGTACCCCAAACTCCATCCCAACTTCTGCTTCTGGGGAACCGCAAGAGTCAACGCAAGAAGTAGCCTGAGAAAATAAAGTTTAAAATAATCCAGTTTGAAATGCTAACGCCATAACTAGTAGAAATGGAAAACAGATAGCCCCTGGCTTCTCAGCCTTTAAAACCCTTGCGCTTAGTTGCTTCAGTCATGTCCAACTCTATGCAATCCCATGGAATGCAACCCACTAGGTTCCTCTATCCTTGGGATTTCCCAGGCAAGAATACTAAAGTAGGTTGCCATTTCCTCCTCCAGGGGACCCTCCTGACACAAGGATCAAACCCACATCTACTGTCTACTGTGTCTCTTGCATTGCAGACAGATTCTTTACCACTAGTGGAACCTGGGAACCTCTTTAAAACTCTTACAGATGGAGAATTGGCAGGGTTTATTGGTAGAAGGGGGAAAAAATAGATAGTGCTATGTATCAAATATTTGACATATAAAGAAGAAATCAAAGTTATAAGTAAAATAGGATCAGGTGACAATTGCTAAATGCCATTAGTGTTCTTTTTGTTTCTCATTAGTGTTCTGTGTGTGAGTGCTTAGTCACTCAGTTGTGTCCAACTCTTTGTGAGCCCATGGACTGTAGCCCCCCAGGCTCCTCTGTCCATGCGGATCTTCCCAATCCAGGAATTCAACCCAGGTCTCCCTCATTGCAGGAGGATTCTTTACATCTTAGCCACAAGAAAGCCTGGATACTGGAGTGGGAAGCCAGTCCCTTCTCCAGGAATACTTCCTAACCCAGGAAGCCAGGATCTCCTGCATTGCAGGTGAATTATTTACCAGCTGAGCTACCAGGGAAGCCCGTTAGTGCTCTAAAGCAAGATAATGAAGACTTGGGCTACTGTCAGGTTCAAAGCAAGGTGTGAAAGTTAGAGGAAATCCTTCATTTCATGAAGATGTTCACGTCTTTTACATTATAATGAAAGAGCCTAGGAATAAGTTCAAGAACAAGTCCAGGATCTAAGAGCACTTGGTTAAACATCATTTATGATTAAATGTCGAACAAAAGCAACTCTCAATGGCAAGCTCAAGTTCAAATTAGAAAAGCCTGGTTTCTTGACACATGAAATGATTACATCTGCATGGATGCCCTGAACTTTTAATTCTGAAGATTTCTTTGAACCTTCTGAGCCTGCTCATATAATCCATTCCTACCTGTTAAAAACTAGCATTTCTCTCTGTTTTGCACTTCAAGACAATGTAAAACCCTCTACCATACAGTGGGGGAAAAAAAAAATGGCCACTCAGGATTTTCTCCCATCTTTCCTCCTGGCCATTGGGACTAAAATCAAGATGAAATTGTACCAGAACTCAGT
>SJYA01005252.1:0-26412 GCA_006410615.1 Neotragus moschatus
AAAAAAAAAAAGAACAAGCATAAAATCCCATGTCCTTCTTGACAAACTGGATGATTTAAACGTATGTAGTCATCTACTCCATAAAGATGTTTGCAGTTTTTTCAGCACCTACAGGATGCTAAATTCTGTGCTACACTTAGCAGCACAGAGATGAGAAGAGCAGGAAGCCTTCTCCTGAGAAGTCAGCTGTCTACTTGGAAGAAACAAATTCTTCATTCTTTTCCTCCTTCCCCATTCATTGAGCAAACTATATGTACATGGAGGACTTGGGGCGTTGGTTTGATTGATTTTCCAATGATTCTAGTAAGTAGTAATATTATCATCCACATCTTACTAAAGGGAAAACTGAAACACAGATGAAGAGCTTGCCAAGGTCATGCGGTAATAAACGGTATAGTCAGAAAACAGTCCCACACAGCCCGGCTCCAGAGCCCATGGCACTGAGTGTTACAGCACACTGCCTCATGCATAAATAATATACCAATAGTATCAAAGTTAAGATGATAAGAGAAACAATGGAGATGAGAGAGTGGGCATGTTATGCCAGAGTGCTATAGGACATCAAAGTGATAGCCTCTTGAAGAAGATAAAAAATGGTAATATTCTATCTTACTAGGCATTCATAATACTACCTAACATTTGCTCCTTGCCTAGGTATCAATTAGCTATTGCTGCAGGACATTCTGAAACTTTATGGCTTAAAATGATAAGCATTTATTCTTATTCATCAGTCTTTGGGCCATCCAAATGGTTCTCTTGGACTCAGTCATGCATCTGTGGTCCAGTGAAATTTAGGTGGACAGCTCTGCTTATCTAGGTTGGGCTTCCTTAGATACTGGGAGTCAGCTGGCTGTGGGCTGGGATGCTCCCCTCTAATTTTGGGTGCACATACTATTCTGGTTGCTGCCAGTATCCGTTGGCTTCTGGTTGCCTGCCTCCACAGTCACAGGCTCCTCTGTCCAGGGGATTGTCCAGGCAAGAATGGACTGGCGTGGTTTGCTATTTCCTTCTGCAGGGGATCTTCCCAACCAGAATCAAACCTGTGTCTCCTGAACTGGCAGGTGATTCTTTACCCCTAGCACTGCCTGGGAAATGCAGTCTTTGCCATAAAAGGTAACATATTCACAGAGTCTAGCTGCCCAGGTGGCTCAATGGTAAAGATTCTGCCTGCCAATCCTGAGACACAGATTCAATCCCTGAGTTGGGAAGATCCCTTGGAGAAAAAAATGGAAACCCACTCCAGTACTCTTGCTTGGGAAATCCCACAGACAGAGGAGCCTGGAGGGCTACAGTCCATGGGATTGCAAGAGAGTAGAGCATGACAGGGACCAATCAACAAGCAATTCACAAATTCTACTAATTAGGATGCCGATATCTATTTTTTTCAGGGGAGGGCATTATTCAGCCCACTCAACTACAGCCTAAAGAAAATGCAAAGTAGGGGGTGTGGGAGCAGGAGTGTCTGGAATTGGGAAGGTCGTCTTGAGCAAAAAGACAAGATGGTCCATAAAGGGTTTATTGTGGAAGTGATCATCAAGGATGTCTGGGGAGAAACATCTTAGGCAGAGGTAAATGCAAGGGCAGTGATGGGGAGTGCATCAACATGATGCAGGAAGTGAGGGCAAAAGAGAGACATGGTGCAGCTGGTTTTGGACGGATTAAGTTAAGGTGATCATGGAGCCTTCAAATCCTGCGCTGAATGGAAGAAAGACTTACAGGGGAAGGAAATGGAAACCTGCCCCAGTATTCTTGCCTGGAAAATTCCATGGACAGAGAAGGCTTGTGGACTACAGTCCATGGGGTCACAAACAGTCAGATACAACTGAGCGAACGTGCACACACATACACATGTGTTAGAACTCTTGGAACTCTATACTCAAAGAGGAGGTGAGGTCATGGTCCAGGATGAGGTCAGCTAGGAGAAAAGAACAGAAGTCAGGGGACACAGCCATTCGGCAAACAATGTTTAAGGTATAGTTGACTTTTTTAAGCTCATCTGTCTACAGAAACCTGGATTTTCAACAGTAAAGAACATCTTTTCTTGGATAGCATTCAAGCTAGGCTAGGCTCTGATCTCAGTCCATGAGGAATGTCCAACCTCCAAGCTGTAGACATTCACAAAAGGACTTAATATGTGTTCCTTCCTGAGCCACTTTCCTGATCACCACTGAATCACTCGTTCCTGCCACAGTTTTGCANCATCTTTTCTTGGATAGCATTCAAGCTAGGCTAGGCTCTGATCTCAGTCCATGAGGAATGTCCAACCTCCAAGCTGTAGACATTCACAAAAGGACTTAATATGTGTTCCTTCCTGAGCCACTTTCCTGATCACCACTGAATCACTCGTTCCTGCCACAGTTTTGCATCCTAACCTCCAGGATGTCTCGTACTCTGGGCCAGCATCCTGTACTTGTTGCCTGAAAGAGTTCATTGGCCACGTTACTTTTGACAGCCAGGATTGACAGTGATTCTATCACAGGAAATCAAGACAGGCAATGGTGTTTTCTAATGGAGCAATTCTCTAAGAATAGCTGCACAAAAAGAGGAAAACCCAAAAAGAAAAAGACGCCTGGCTGAAATTTACATACTGTCATAATCTACTTACATGACAGTGTGAGAAGGCTAAGTATAATTTGATGAAGATACTAATATTACCAAGGGGTCAGAATTACTATTCAAGTGACAATAAGCCTTATCTGTCACAGTTGAAATAAATATTTTATGAAATATTTTGTACTTTTTAAAAATGATATATTTCTTCTTGCATTGATTTTTAAATTTTTAAAACATTTTATATAGAATATAGTTGATTTACAATGCTGTTACACTAATTTTTTTTTCTTATATTTGGTCTTTACATCGTGTCTCTCCTTTGTGATGATATACAGAATTTGTGAATTTGGGGGAACAAAAATTTATGTAAGAGTGATATTTTATTCCACTATTGTTTGTGTTAAATCCTTATTTAGTATTCATGAACAAACACAGAGAATGATGTTTGACTTATCACAGTATTCATGCCCTCCCTAGACTCTCTATGGATTATTTAATATGAATATGATAACTATCTCAGACTTCTAATATTACCCCCAAACCCTGTATCTTACTATTGCTGCCAAATTCAGTGGACTGGGACTATCTTTTGACAGATTAGTTCTAATTGTAAGCCATGTACTGTAGTCAAATCAAACATATTGAACAAATTTGATACAGCTATAAGATGCCATAATCAACAAGAAGGCAACTACTCTCTACTAAACTGAGGCTTCAGATGTGTTATGAAGACCTGGAACACTCTTTATGAAGCGTCTGAACTTGTTGTATAATTATTCTCAGAAGCATTATCTCAGCATCAATCATGCCCAAACAAAAAGCCATTGTGTTGGGTTGACTGTTTCCAGCCTTGAACAGAAACTGAAACTAACCTTGATCAATCACTCAGATGTTTCAGCAACATTAGTCTAGGATGTATAGCTGAATTATTCCTTTCTGCAAGAGTATTCAGTCTCATATTGGCCACCTTTCTGGTTGAGATGGCCACTTGAAAATTCTTTGCCATTAAACAATTTTAGACCAAGTTCGCTCTTCCCATATTTTATGAGACGTGTACATGACAAGGATGTTGAGCAAGGTTGTGGTCTGTGCACACCTTCGCATCCCAACTTTTCTTGAAGTCCCACTATGGTACACTTCTAAACAAAGAGAGTAAGTGCACATTCTAAGATGCAAATAGGCCTCCATCAAAACGTGGCCCCTGCTCCTCCTGCTGTGAGTCACCCTAAACAGTGGCTCCCAACTTTTCGGCTTCTTAGAAGCATCTGAGATCCTTCATAGATATCAAAGGTCGCAAAGAGTCAGACAAGACTGAGCGACTGAACAGCAGCAACAGTTCCCTCTCATTAGTTCTACATACTCTGTCAAAGGCTTGCCCTAGGCCAGCCTACTGGCCCTTGGGTATTGGGAGAGAGAGTAGGATTTGACCCTCCAGACGATTTTGAAGCTTGAGAGAATTAATTACTGACACAAAGAATATAGAGCCCCTTTTCAATCAATATCATGTCCAAGTCTTCAACCATGATTTTCCAAAAGTTTTTATATTTCTTACATTTAAGAAAGACTATTTAATAATGATGATGAACTGGCTACGAGGGAAGCCACCATTTACAACAACTGAGCTGTGTGTTGTGTACTTTTTTATTTAATCCCCATGGCAGCCCAGTGAGGAAGTTTTTATTTATTAGCTTCAGTCTGTAGATCAAGTGTCTGGGGTTCAGCAAAGAAACTTGCTCAAGGCCAAACAGTCAGTGTGTAACAGAACTAAGACATAAATGCCTATGTGTCAGATTCTAAGTAATTAGAATGAGAGAAAGAGGTTGAAGGCTTTGGGGCAGTTTGGAGTGGAAGGCTTATCAGGGGAAGTGAATCTAAACTGTAACTTGGAAGATAAGAGGAAGCCAGAGTGGGGAGGCTAGAAGGGGTGATGGGGGAAGACAGAGCTGGTGGAAAGGAGGGAAAGAGTGTTCCAGGCGAGGGTGAGAGCTGAGGGCTGGGTACCAGGTACCACGGTCTGGAAGTGAAAGAGAATATGCTGGTGATCCAGGTGAGGATGAACATGCAGTGTCCCTAACTGACTCAGCAGGGCTACCCTGGTAGTTCAGCAGGGCTACCCTGGTAGTTCAGCAGGGCTACCCTGGTAGTTCAGCAGGGCTACCCTGGTAGTTCAGCAGGTAAAGAATCCGCCTGCAATGCAGGAGACCTGGGTTCAATCCCTGGGTTGGGAAGATCCCCTGGAGAAGGGAAAGGTTACCCACTCCGGTGTTCTTGGGCTTCCCACGTGGCTCAGCTGATAAAGAATCTGCCTGCAGTGCAAGAGACCTGGGTTCAATCCCTGGATTGAGACGATCCCCTGGCGAAGGGTAAGGCCACCCACTCCAGTCTTCTGTCCTGGAGAATTTCATGGACTGTATAGTCCATGGCGTTGCAGAGACATGACTGAGTGACTTACTTTCACTTTCTAATTGATTCAAGTAGAAATGGTGAGGTATCAAAATTACCATATCAAGAATCTATGAAAAAGACATTACTTTGAGTTTACACATTCTGAATTTATATGTGATAAAATAATAATAAGTTGAATTTCCTATTCAGTATTAGGAAAAGGGCATATGATAATTCAGCAAGGATATGAGAAAAGCTTATTACAGACAATAGGTAAAAAAGAAGGCTCTATTTTTAAGACCAGCATTGTGTTTATTTTCTAAGATCATTGCCATCATCCATTCTAGAAGTGGATTTGATATCATCAATTGTAGTTTTTTCATTTAGTTAAAGAATCTAATTCTCAGAGCTTTTCTTCCAACAAGCAAGTCCAGAGACATCACTTTGCTGATAAAGGTCCGTATAGTCAAAGCTATAGTTTTTTCTATTAGTCATATACAGATGTGAGACTTGAATCATAAGGAAGGCTGAGAGCTAAAGAACTGATCCTTTCAAATGGTGGTGCTAGAGAAGAGTCTTGAGAGTCCCTTGGACTGCAAGGAGATCAAACCAGTCAATCCTAAAGGAAATCAACCTTGAATATTCATTGGAAGGTGCTGATGCTGATGCTGAAGCTCCAATACTTTGGCCACTTGATGCAAAGAGCTGACTCATTGGAAAAAGACTCCAATGCTGGGGAAGATTGAGGGCAAGAGGAGAAGGGGGTGGCAGAGGATGAGATGATTGGATGGCAACACCGACTCAATGGATGTGAGTTTGAGTGAATTCTGGGAGACAGTGAAAAACAGGGAAGCCTGGCATGCTGCAGTCCATGGGGTCACAAAAGGTTGGACACAACTTAGAAACTGAACAACAAGCCTCAGAGAGGGTCTGTGGCTTGTCCAAGGTTCTAGAAACTGCCTAAATTGTCCTGAAGTGGTCCTGGGATATGGGGTGATTGATTCTAGAACAGAACTCTCTTTTATTCAGCCATACTTGCAGATGAGTCTATAAACAACACTCGCCTTCAGGTCTATTTTAACCTCTTCCTTCCAAACTCATTTGAAAGTGTTGAAAATGCACATTATGCCTGCAAGTCCACATTTTGGGAATAAGGACAGTTTCAGAAGTAGTAACATGAAATCAGACTAGACTATCTCCCTTTTTCAGTTTGCAAGTTGTCTAATTTCACTGACTTCTTGCATCTTGGGCAGGAGAACTCCTCCAGCCTATTCCAAACATTTTGCAAATCAGTTCACAAGGAGAGTAATATTCTGATTGCGTATAAAACAAACTGTGACACCAAGTGCGGGGCATCCTTGAAACAGCAGATGCCTGGGAAGGGGCTGCCTGCCCTGGAGTCTGAATCACTTCACACCTGGAAACCAGCAGGCCCTCCAGTTCAGGGAGTGGTACACAAACATTTTTTTTTTCCTTTTATTAATAAGTCTCATTAACTCTGGTTCCATCTTTTGTTCCTCCCTGGCTTTCGTAAGAAGTGTCCCCAGCACAATGACACAATGTTCTGCTTGTTTGCATGACCAAACACAGGAAGTGTAATGGGGAAAAGGACTGCTCATAAAAATGAGTTCAGACACTTGATACAGAGGTGACATATGCCAGGATGATTTCCATGCAGGAGATTCTGGTCTCATTTTATGTGGAAATAACGTAATAAAACATGACCAAAGGAGCGGCACAAATCTAATTTCAGCTTCTGAAACAACAGAAACCTACTGCTATCTTGTAACAAATACCCCTTACAGTGGGGTCACTTTCACGCGTTTAGCATTTGTGTATGTATGTGTGTGTCCGTCTGTCTATTCCCTATCTATCTTTTATCTACCAACAAATGTCCTTATACACATTAAGGCAGAACTCGGAGTTCCCAAAAATCTGATAACACCAAAAAAGACCTAGTGAGTGCCTACTCAGTTATGATAAATAGTATAGTGTACTGTGTCTTTAGTAGTTATTATTTGATGCTAAATGATTAACCCCAAGTTAGAATACTTTAAAAGATGCAGATCAGGGAATAACAATTAAAAATATGCCTGAAGAGAAAATAAAACTATGTACACAGATTACAAGGGGAAACTTCATCAGTTTGTTTTCTTCTCTCTTTCTCTCTATCTATATATAATATGGGTACAATATACACAAAATATTATAATAATTTTATATGATACATAAAATAGATATAACACATGTGCGTATATGACACATATATTTCATACATATATAGACAGAAATAGAACTGGCAAGAGGGAGGGGACATACGTATACCTATGGCCAATTGACGTTGCTGTTTGACAGAAAACAACAAAATTCTATAAAGCAATTATCCTTCAATTAAAAAATAAATAAAAATTAAAAAAGAAGTTTCTCTCTCTGTAGGAAAATCCCATGGACGGAGGAGCCTGGTAGGCTGCAGTCCATGGGGTTGCTGAGAGTGGGACACGACTCAGTGACTTCACTTTCACTTTTCGTTTTCATGCCTTGGCAAGGAAATGGCAACCCACTCCAGTGTTCTTGCCTGGAGAACCCCAGGGACGGGGGAGCCTGATGGGCTGCTGTCTCTGGGGTCGCACAGAGTCGGACATGACTGAAGCGACTTAGCAGCAGCAGCAGATGTTATATATATATATATATATATATATATATATAGTGTGTGTGTGTGTGTGTGTGTGTATAAAGCAAGCCTTTCTCACCTGCAAAGAGCAATGCCATTCTCCATTTAGCTATCATACTCATAAGGTGATTGGATTAACAGTCTGAAATGGGTCTCCAAGATTGATAGGATCAAAGGAGAGAAAAGGCCCTCGTAGGAATGCTCAAGTGCTTCTAACATGTCAGGAGTCATTTTTCCAGGCAGTCCCTTGTGAGGTGAAAATGGAGGAAGATGGAAACAGAAGAATCCAGGATGAAGGCCACGGCAGGGCGGAAGCAAGAGAAGCGAAGTGGTCGCTCCTCAGAGGCTCTGTTTGTGTGGCTGGGGCTGCTCTTATCCTCTTCCTTTACCCCGTGGACACCCTGACGTCCTGCTTCAATGTTATTTTTCCAGTTGTGGAATTTTCTGTTGGCCCTTGATACCATGTGAATAAAGGAGTTTGGCCCAGGCCAATACAAACTTATTCACAGGACTGTCTCACTTGTGCAACTCCCCCACCAGCCTGCCTTCTAATGGCTCCAGTAATTCGGATTTAAATCATGCTAAATCCCATCCCCTCTTCTACTTGCTCTTAATGATTAATCTGCTCCTCTGCCAAGAAGAGATGACACTCCTTTTCATACTTCCAGTTCCTGTGGTCAAAATTAATTAATTCAACCAATATTTATTAAGCATTACTGTGAGATAGGCAGTGAACAAACAATGAAATTTCCCCTGCCTCCACAGTCCTCTATAAAAATACAGAAAGGATAACTCTTCTCTTCTGGATTTAGAATATGTATTCTTAAAGGAGCTGAACGGAAAAAACCATTTAATGCATTGAAAATTATGTACTTTAAAACTGTTTAATTCATCAAAGTACCTAGTAAGCTATCCTGGTTGATAACTATTTATTTTACTAAACTTTAAATGGAAAGGTTTTTATTCTTGGGAAAGAAAATTACTTTATTTTTTCATTATGTCTTCACCCAGGTCTGAAGCTATCAGAATTAGCTTTTGGATTCAATCACAAAAAGGAAGTTGATTATAGTGAACTCAAATAGGCAATCAGATTTTTCTACCAAATAAGTACAATGGAAACAAGATCTCATCTAACTGTGGAAACCGTGATCTCATGCCCAAATTTTAGGGAAATGAAGCTTATGTCTAATTATCATTAATATCAGTAATTATTATTCCTTATTTGTTAAACTTGTACCTGTAAAGGACAAGTCTAAGATATCAGCCTTTCATAGCTTTTTAAAATTAGAGTACAGGTGTTTACAGTGTTGTGTTGGTTGTAGCTGTCCAGCAAAGTGAATTAGTTATATAGGTATATATGTCTACTCTTTTTTATAGGTCATTACAGAGTATTGAATAGAGTTCCTCGTGCTATACGATGGGCCCGTATCAGTTATCCGTTTTATTTATAGCAGTGTGTATGTATCGACCTCAGTCTCGCAGTTTATCCCTCACCTCCCTTTCTCCTTTGGTAACCGTAAGTTTGTTTTCTGCATCGATCACTCAATTCCATGTTTAAATAGGTTCATCTGCATCGTTTCTTTAGACTCCGCATATTAGTGACATCATCTGATATTTGTCTTTTTCTCTGTCTGACTTACGGAATTTTTAAAAAATAATTTGGAAAACAATAGGTCTTTTGTCAAGGTCTTGTTATTTCAGGTAATTAGGTATTTCCCAACATGTCTTTATTATTCTTTCTTATCATATTTTATAATGCAAAAACAACCACAGCTTTATCCGTATTTGTATACATCCCCTTCTGTGTTAAGGAAACAGTTGTATAAACTCACAAAAGATGAGTGTGCTCTAGTTCTCATAGTCGTTTTTGTTTGGATGGCTTTGCTCTGTATTTATTATTGCTCAGTTGGGTAAATTTAAAACCATCATGGTGTTTTGTAGAAAAGTATTTCTAGATGAGTTAAATCTTTAAGCAATCCCCCACATCTCACATTGGCCAAGCTAGACTTACTGGCATGAAGGGTACTCAGCTTCCAGCCTCTGGCCCATAATTTTATATGTGAAAGTCATCATCAAAGCTTGCAAGACCAGTTGTATTGAGCAGGTCCAGATACCAAACCTCCCCTCTGTGATTTCAAACAGTCAACAGCTGCTCAGCCTGTTCTTCCCATCACTGTTCATGATTGCATTAGAAAAAAAATCCACCTTAAAAAAAATAAATTGTGAAAACTGAGAACAGTAAAGCAACCAGTGGCAACGAAGAGACACGATGCCATTATCAAGCTCAGCTCATTTTCTTGGGCTCTTGCCCAATGGGACTAAATTCCCTTTACAGCAGGGGATGGTTTCAGCTGACCTGCTGTGAATATCCCAAGTGAGTCACTGCAGTTAACTCCATGAGCACCATTTGCTGTCCACTTGGACATTTCTGAACAGCTGCTGGGCTCGGATGCCAACTCCTAACTGGAAATATGGCTGGTCTGACTCAGTTTCAGGAGGGGGAAAGAAGCAGGGAGAGGGAGGGACAGGATGAGAGAGAAAACACACATGCCTCCTCTCAAAAAAAGACTGACAACTCTGTTTCTTTCCTCCGTTGATTGTGGCGGAAATGCATGTTGAAGAAGTAAGAATGCTAAATCCAGTTTGTCACCATCTCTGTTTTGTCTTATATTATTTTACTCATGAAGTTGGGTTAGGGTTTTATATTGAAATTATTTGTTGATGTGGAAACTTGCAGCCTGTAAGATGTCACTCCATTCCCACTTTTTTAGACACATTCATCATATTATTTTCCAAACACAAAAGTGAATATTTCCTTTACTTTAAAAATGTTCTTTCATAAAACTGAAAATCCATTTTGATTCAATCAACAACTTTTTTTGGAGCATTTGGTAGAACAGCCTTCTGGACTAGACATTAACAAGGATTCTGAGAAACATCAGACATGATCCCAAGATTCAAGAATTTGTAATAAAATGAAGGGAAGAGGCCTGTTTAAATAGATGGTCCAGGAACAATATAAGGGAGTGTGCATAAAAGTGCCAGGTGCCTGGTACAGCTACCAGGGGTGGTAGGAACTCAGAGAAGGGCTCTGGGCTGGTGGTTTTAAATCTGGAATGATGGTAACTGATACTAACGACTGAAATTGAATTCACTTTATAAACACGGGCTATGTGTCATAGCTGGGCATGCAGCCTCAGTGTCTAACTTAAAGGCTGAAATATGCTCACTGGACCCCAACATTTCATTCCCGGGGAAGTCTGTGATTTGTGTGTGCATCGTTCTGTGCACAAACACATGTTACATTTTTCAAAAACTCTTGTATAACCAGAAACACCAAAGAGGTGACAGTATACTTATTCTCTTGAGAATATTTATCTATCATCTTGTGGGCAGTGAACAAACAGCAATCCAGGTTTCTGGGGGCTTATCAAGACTTAGAAAGTAGATTAACAGGGTACCAAGGGTTGTTTTACTTTGAAAACTCCCCCTACCCAACGATGTTCATTTCTTGAAAGGAGATTTCAGAGGGGACTACAATAGGCTATTTCTTAACCTTCTTTTATGATGATGAGGTACCTATAGACTTATAGAATTTTTGAAACAATTTCAGCACTTGCAAATCTTTCCCCTGGGTGGTACAAGTAGAAATGTTCTTCAGTGATCATTTGTGCTTTGAGTTAATTTACCTGTCACCATACCGTGCGGTGCGTGTTGGCTCAGCGGTAAAGAATCTGCCTGCCAATTCAGGAGACGCAAGAGATGTGAGCTTTATATCATGGTCAGGAAGATCCCTGTGGTCGTAAATGGCAATTCACTCTAGTATTCTTGCCTGGAAAATCCATGGACAGAGCAACTTGGTGGGTTACTGTCCATGGGGTCACAAAGCATCAGACAGGACTGAGCAACTAGCACTAACACACACTCTGTCATTTACTCCAATTCCTTCCAGATTTGGGTAAAAAGAGCTTGTTCTTGAAATGCTAGGATAATGCTTGTTGACTGAATGAGTGAGTATACATAATTAATCTCAAAGTACTTGATTGTGATGTGACCACAAATTTCACATGGAAAAAATAAGCCTGAAGTTTTAACCCCGAGGAGGCTTGCAAATATTAGAAAATGATAAATCCAAAAGAGCACTTTGGTTTGGGGTCCTGAAACCAACTGCCAGTTTTCCCTGTAATTTCCTAATTTATGTCTAAAGCTGCTAGAATAATTAGTGAACTATTTTCAGTTTTCCCTAGAAGCAAAAAAAAAAAAAAAAAAAAAAAAAAACCACATAATTAAAACATCACCCTTATCTAGAATTTCATATAACCAAGTCTGCCTTAGACCTTATCTATGGGCTTGATGGCATCACTGACTCAATGGGCATGAGTCTGAGTGGACTCCGGGAGTTGGTGATGGACAGGGAGGCCTGGCATGCTGCGATTCATGGGGTCGCAAAGAGTCGGACACGACTGAGCGACTGAACTGAACTGATGGGCTTGATGGGGATAAAAGAGCTTTTCTCCAAATAGGGAGCCACGCCAGAAGGGCAGACACTCTGAAGGGAACTAAGACTTATGCAGTGAATATGGACAATGAATGATACTACAAGTCAATTCATGAGTAATTTTGCTTTAATACTGTGGTACAGTGGTAAACCCAGAAGCAGAGAAACAAGAAGGAGAAATAAGGAAGGTGGGTTCTGTGGAAAAATGGATGAACACCTAATTATCTATGAGTGAGGGAAAGTTAAGAGGAAATTCCAAAAGGAAGATAACAAATGACCCTGGGTTCTCAGAATGCCCTTGCTCCGTTGTTTTGGGCAGGGAGTGAGAGGGAGAGTGCTAGCCAACAAGAGCAATATTCATCCAATAAATATTTACTGAAGTACTTATTATAAGCCAGGTGTTCTTCTGAGTAGTTGAGATACTATTGTGAACCAAACCAACTCTTTGGTACTACGATCCTCACATTTCAATGTGGAAAATATATAATAATAATAAATATATATATAATAAAATACAGATCTGTATTATAAAGTCAAGTAGACATTATAATCTAATGTCTATGATATAATAAGTCTATCATATAATCATAATATAAAAAGTCAAATGGCTAATGTGAAAAATAACACAGGGTAATGTGATGTTAATTGCAAGTATGTGGCACTGTGAACGTGCAGGTGACTTTCACATCTCAACAAGATTTTCTTGTTCTTAGAGCATAGTGTGCTTGGTGGGAGTGGGGCTAGAACAGGGGTGGTAAAATTTCTAGAGAGGAGGCACAACCATCCAGACTTCAAATTTCATATGATCTTATACACCCTGCTAAGAAATCTCGTTTTTCTTCTGTAAGCAAATCAGGAGCCAAGGAAGAATCCTTAAGCAGGGAAATGACATGACATCATTTGCATATATTAATAGATCAGTTTCACAACAGAAAGTGGCTTTGGGGTGAACAACTCCAGAGATGGGGGTCTCAGTTAGGAAGCTAGTTGTTTCTGTACTATGAGTTTAATTGGGAGGATTAAATGCAGGCCTAGTGAATCTGGTAGTCTGAGCTTTAGATAGATGAAATTCTAGACCACATGACCACTGTGAATAGTTAACCCAGTTAACTTGCCCCGTGGAAGTGGATTGAGCGGTTTCTGTTAGCTCCACTCTACCTGTTTGGATTCCTTGCTCTGGTAATAGCAGAGCAGTCTCTGTTGTACAAACTGTGTCACAGTTAACAATTACGCATTCTGGAAAAAATATAAAAATATCAATTACTGAAGATATTGGAAGGACACAAACTGACACACAAAGTGAAGGCAGAGACTGAGAGGCAGTGATATTGGGAAGGAGGAAATAAGAACTGATAAGTTTTCTTCTTGCAGCTGTTTTGTTGTTACTGTTTGTTTGTTTTGCCAGATAGGAAGTCTCAGTCTGGCAATTAAAACTTGGATAAGAAGCAATAGTTTTCCAGACTTGAAGAGCCCAAAGACCTATTTTGGGGAGACCAAATGAAATAGGAGATAGCCAGAGAATTATATATAAGATTTTATGCATAAATTCTATGTCTCTGAATTACCCTTGAAATATGCATACATAAGGAAGATTCCAGATAGTTCAGGTGAAGCTAAATGAAGTAAACAGAGATTTTTAGCTGCTGCCCACCACAAGGATGACAAAATCAGAATTCGATTCTAACCAAATTAACTGCCTACTCAAAGCAAAAGAATCAATGATCTTTGGAGGGATATAACTGGAGAATCCAGTGTCCCCAAAACATATTTTTTACAATGTTCAGTTTTATTAGGCATACAGACAAACTTGCTAAACATACAAAGAAACATAACAGAAACCCTAGAGAAAAGACGAAATGGAGTTTGGTTTCAAAATGACCCATACATTAGAATTGGCAAATAGGGATTTTAAAGTAAATATTTTAATTATCATCCAAAATATGAAGAAAATGTATGTGTAATAAATGAAAAGTGGTAAATAGAAACTATAAATAGTAGCAGAGTAAGACTGAAAAGTATAATACCTGGAGAAAAAAATTAACTGGATGGGCTTAAAGACTAGGAAATGACACAAGAAAAACCAGTGAAGTTGTAAATAAATACAGTTATTAAGTCTGAAGAACAGGGAGAAAAATGATTGGCCTGTGGGACAATATCAAAAGTCCTAATATATGTATAAGTTGAATCCTAGAAACAATAGGGCACAAAGAAATACTTGAAGTAATAATAACTAAAAATTTCCTAAGTTTGGTGAGATAATTCTAGGTTCGAGAAGCTCAGCAAACTCAGTCAAGATACATAGAAAATCATAGTGAGCCCTATACAATTAAAGAAAACCGAAGATTAAAAAAAAGTTCTTGAAGCAGCCAGAGGAAATGACACATTATAGCCAGTGAAACAATAGTATAAGTAGCTGATAACTTCTTATCAGAAACTATGGAAGCCAAAAGGCAATTAATCAATTTGTTGAAGTGATAAAAACAAAGAAAAAAAACTTTTAAGTTATAATTCTATACCTAATGAAAAGAATCTTCAAGAATGAAAGCAAAATAAACCCATTTTCAATTAAATAAAAATTAAGAAAATTTATTGTCAGCAATCTGTACTACAAAATATGCTTTAAGAAGCTCTTCAGACTGAGAAAATTGATGCTAAGTACAAATTGACTCTTCAGAGAAAAAAATGAAGAACACTAGAAATAGGAAACATGTGGGTAAATAAAAAGCAAAAAAATGACAATTTTGTACTCTGAGATTTATAAAGTATGTAGGTGATGAAGTTGAAGTTCCAATACTTTGGCCACCTGATATGAAGAGCTGACTCATTGGAAAAGACCCTGATGCTGGGAAAGATTGAAGGTAAAAGGAGAAGGGGACAACAGAGGATGAGGTGGTTGGATGGCATCAGCGANGAGAAGCTCAGCAAACTCAGTCAAGATACACAGAAAATCATAGTGAGCCCTATACAATTAAAGAAAACCAAAGATTAAAAAAAAGTTCTTGAAGCAGCCAGAGGAAATGACACATTATAGCCAGTGAAACAATAGTATATAACTTCTTATCAGAAACTATGGAAGCCAAAAGGCAATTAATCAATTTGTTGAAGTGATAAAAACAAAGAAAAAAAACTTTTAAGTTATAATTCTATACCTAATGAAAAGAATCTTCAAGAATGAAAGCAAAATAAACCCATTTTCAATTAAATAAAAATTAAGAAAATTTATTGTCAGCAATCTGTACTACAAAATATGCTTTAAGAAGCTCTTCAGACTGAGAAAATTGATGCTAAGTACAAATTGACTCTTCAGAGAAAAAAATGAAGAACACTAGAAATAGGAAACATGTGGGTAAATAAAAAGCAAAAAAATGACAATTTTGTACTCTGAGATTTATAAAGTATGTAGGTGATGAAGTTGAAGTTCCAATACTTTGGCCACCTGATATGAAGAGCTGACTCATTGGAAAAGACCCTGATGCTGGGGAAGATTGAAGGTAAAAGGAGAAGGGGACAACAGAGGATGAGGTGGTTGGATGGCATCAGCGACTCAATGGACAAGAATTGAGCAAACTCTAAGAGACAGTGGAGGACATAGGAGCCTGGTGTGCTGCAGTCCACCAAAGTCTGCAGTCTGGTCGCAAAGAGCTGGACACGACTTGCAACTGAACAACAATAACAATGGTATTTATGCCAACTATGGCACAAAGGATAGGAAACAAGGAACTATATAATTGCTAAGTTTGTGCATTTACATGAAGTGATATGATATTAACTCTTAAGTGGACTGCTAAAATTTAAAAAAATGTATAATCGGTCCTTAGAGCAACAGCTAAAAATTAATGCAGAGTGGTGTAGCTATAAAGCCAATACAGACAGCCCCTGACTTACAATGCTTCAGGCTCTGATTTTGCAACCTTAGGATGTTGTGAAAGTGATATGCCTTCGGTAGAAACCATACTTCAAAATTTGAATTTTTATCTTTTCCCAGGCTAACAATATGTGGTATGATAGTCCCTTGTGATTCTGGGCAGCAGTGGCAACCCACAGCTCCCAGTCAGCCACATAATCACGGGGTAAACAACCAATACCACTTACGACCATTCTGTACCACTGCTTTTCACTTTCAATATGGTATTTATTAAATTATATGAGACATTCACCAGTTAGTAGTAAAATTGGCTTTGTGTTAGATCATTTTGCCCAATTGTAGGATATTTAAGGTAGGCTAGGCTAGGCTAGGCTGGCCACAACTGGGACCCTTTTGTCCCTGGTCTCCTCCTGACATAGACAACTGGCCAGAGTGCCCCAATTGGTAAGGAACAAGAGACTTTATTGACCTCTCTCCCCTTCCCTCTCTCTTTCCTCTCCTTAACCCTTCCTATCATTCCCCGTTTTTCTAGTCCCCTGGTCCTGAACGCAAGAATCTGGTCGAAGGGCCTCAGCCTGAGCTGAGGATTGGAGACTGATCATCTCCTCTTGGCAGAGAACTCGAATTCTGGTCTGAATTTTGGTAGGGCTGAGTTCCAGTCCTCCCTTCTCTGGAGGCCCAGGGTAAAGTCCCATAACACCAGGATATCTGCAGGTGGCAGGAGACGTCTGCAAGGCCACCCCTTTTGCCCCCCTTTCCTGCCTCCTGCCCCTTCTCCTTTCAACCTGGCTTCCTTTCCTCCCTTTGAAATCTTTGAAGCTGCTAGTACTTGGATCTGANGACTGATCATCTCCTCTTGGCAGAGAACTCGAATTCTGGTCTGAATTTTCGTAGGGCTGATGAGTTCCAGTCCTCCCTTCTCTGGAGGCCCAGGGTAAAGTCCCATAACACCAGGGTATCTGCAGGTGGCAGGAGACGTCCGCAAGGCCACCCCTTTTGCCCCCCTTTCCTGCCTCCTCCCCCTTCTCCTTTCAACCTGGCTTCCTTTCCTCCCTTTGAAATCTTTGAAGCTGCTAGTACTTGGATCTGAAGTTCTGTGTCTCTATAGGAGGTTTACTGAGAGACTGTATTCTTGTATTTATGGGAGTGTCTGGTGAGGACTGCCAGATTTATATGTATGTGTTTTAACTCTGTGTTCTGTGTTGTGATTTTTGACGGCCATTTTGCTTTGTCTGGCCACCATTTGGTTTAGACCTGCCGTCATTTTGTTNGAAGTTCTGTGTCTCTATAGGAAGTTTACTGAGAGACTGTATTCTTGTATTTATGGGAGTGTCTGGTGAGGACTGCCAGATTTATATGTATGTGTTTTAACTCTGTGTTCTGTGTTGTGATTTTTGACGGCCATTTTGCTTTGTCTGGCCACCATTTGGTTTAGACCTGCCGTCATTTTGTTAGAACTTGATTTTTTTTCCTTGTGCCTTGAGACCAGGGCTCTCAGGAACACTTATCTAGACCATCTCTTGCTCCTGAGACTGAGGGAAAAGGGGAAAAAGACTTTAAAATTTTTATTTATTTCAACTGTTTTATATATATATATATAAACTAGTAAATTTTGTATTGTAATATCTAATTCATGACTAAACTTAGAAAATGAAGCTAGATCTTGCACTGTGTCTGTCTAAATGTCTTGGTATGTCTTTGTCTCTGGGTAATATTTTTGAGGTTAATTTGTAAATGAGCTCTATTTGTTTGGCTTTAAAAAAGGTAAACACAAATCAAATAATTCTAAATTAAACGATACACTCCAGGTTCATGTGAACTGGGAAATATTCAGCATTAAACACCTGATATTAATGTTTGTTTGTTGACCCATCTAATATAGACATGTCTTAGGGTAATTAATATTAAGTAGAATATTTTCACTGTACCTAGGTCAGTACTCTCGCCTGGAAAAGCCCATGGACGGAGGAGCCTGGTAGGCTGCAGTCCATGGGGTCGCTGAGAGTCGAACAACTGAGCGACTTCACTTTCACTTTTCACTTTCATGCATTGGAGAAGGAAATGGCAACCCACTCCAGTGTTCTCGCCTGGAAAAGCCCATGGACGGAGGAGCCTGGTGGGCTGCCGTCTATGGGGTCGCACAGAGCTGGACACGACTGAAGCGACTTAGCAGCAACAGGTTAGGCTAGCCTGAACCACCAGGGCTTCCCTGGTGGCTCAGATGGTAAAGAGTCTGCCTGCACTGCAGGAGACCTGGGTTCAAACCCCTGGGTTGGGAAGATCTCCTGGACAAAGGTAAGGCTACCCACTCTGGGATTCTGGCCTGGTGAATTCCATGGACAGAGGAGCCTGGCAGGCCACACAGTTTATGGGGTCACAAGGAGTTGGACATGACTGAGCAACTTTCACTTCAGTTCACTTCACTTCAGGCTAAGCTATGATGTTTGGTAGGTTAAGTGAATTAACTGCATTTTGGAAAATATTTTAATATTTTTGACTTAAGATGAGTTTAACAGGATATACCCCACTGTAATTCAAGGAAGATTTGTAGATGAATTAAAATGAATTCTAAAACAATATGTAGTTAGCCTAAAACAAAGCAGGAAATATTATTTCCTCCCTGCTGAATCAATTCACTTCTATGAACTATACTTCCACTTACAAGATGACGAAAACCAAGCATTTATCATCCGTGAACATCTCTGTCCTAAGATCCAGATGGTAGAGCGAACACAGAGGTAAAAATGTGAAGCCTGTGGCTAGATAAAGCCTTTTTTTCTAATTCAGGGTATTTGGAAACTGGAATTTTTTTCATATGACAATCCAAATTTAAAGGTCTTCCTTATAAAAGTGAAAATCTGGACTATAGATCCTGAATTCTTATAACAGCATCATCAGAGTAAGCTGCATAGTGGCTCTGCTCCTTAGACTGGACATTTGCCATTCCCTACACACAGCATGACTGCTGAATGAAAAAAACAGATGAATGAGTTATATCCTTAAACCCACTGTTATGAACACTATAAACCTTATAAAGCAATCTGTGTGATGCATTAGTGTTTTTATCGACCCGAGTCACAGCCACCTGAACTGAGTTTGACGTCAACCAGGTCCCTTTTCCCAAGGAAGTTCAACTTAAATAAGTCTCTCTATTTTGTATCTTCGTAGTTGATCTTACTGAATCTCAGCGCTGACTTTCCTTTCTATCCTTAGTCGACTTCACATCTTTGGTTTCAGGCCCTCATCACATCCAGTTGAGATATTCCAGAATCCTGATTCTGTTATCTACCCAAGGGACTTTCCTTCTCTGTTCCAGGCCATTTTAGAAACCAACCACTGTACCTTCTGGGTTTTTCAACTTAGGTGGAACCGATATTTGGTGATAACTAAGTCCATGTGTAATTAGTGTCATTTCTGAAACAATTTGACTTAGGAACATCTCACAGAGATGATATTCTATCTTTATCTGAAGCTAAATCAATGTCTAGAGGCATGATTTTATGATTCATGTTTTTATTAATGTTTGCTTGTTGACCATAAGTAAGCTTTCCTCTTGACACATTTTTCAGTGTCAGAAACACAAAATATATGAATTGATGGTGGCAGAAAGAGAACATTAGGCCGAGCATGACGGGGAGATTGAGGTACGGGCTGGGTTCTGATTAATGCTAGGAATTAGGCAGCCTCTGCGGAACTCTCTGATCCAAAGTCTCATTGCTTTTTGCCCCTGGGAATGTGAGAATCTGGGAATGGTTTGCAAATATTTTCATACCCCTCCCAGCTTCGTCATCATAAAGAAGAGCGTTCTTTTAGCTCTCTCTTCTTTTTACTGGCACACACTGAAAGAAAAATGCAAGACTTAATATACATCTGGGAAACAAAGGTTGCCACATACACATTCAGACTGTTCAACAGTCTTTGGGAAAATGAACAATTTTGGTTTACATGTGTAAAGGTCTTGAATTTATTCCCTTTTATGGTGAGTAACACGTTACTTCTCTGCTATGCCTCAGGTTCTGAAATGAGGAAGAAAATACTTTATAGTTTAGGAAAAACTGAGGATGACTCAAGCTAAGATGAGTCTTATCATTGTGAATTAGTTATCCCCTGCAATAGACAGATGAGTGAAGGGCCAGCCATCCTTCACTTTCAGTTGGTCCAAAAGGCTCTCCGGGTTAAGGTATAGCATCCTTGAAGGAGGGGTTGTGTCCTGGCTTATATAAAAGAAACAAATAGAAACTAGTTTAGAGGTTTTAGAAATTAGGTCTTTGATGTCTAGGAAAATCACCCCAAACAATCAAGGCATTATATAACCTTTTTACTGAGATATAAAATCTACCACAGAAACCAGCCACTAAAACTCAAAGGGCGCACCAATCACGGTGGAGATCTTTTAGGAAGAATATGATCGAATGTGAGATAGAACAATAAAACAGCGTGGGTGTGTAACTCTTCTCATCTTCAAAGAACCTTACAAGATTTATCTAGTAAACGCCATCACTGAGATGGCAGGTGGTGCTCTTCACCTCAGTCTGCACATGATCACCCCAGGGAAGGTGAGTGGGCCACCCCGGGACACTCAGTGGGCATCAGAACGGACACAATTTTGGGAGTCTAGATTTTTCACTGTGGACTGAAAGAGACTGCCGTGCTTCCTGAAAGTCCTGGTGTCCCAGATTCCAGTCCAAAGGCCAGCACATTAGAGGTGCAGGGGCGTTGATGATGAAGATGAAGTTTGAAGGTGCTCTCAAGAGTTTCTGCTTGCTCAAAGAGGTTGGTCTTTCTATCTCGTTTAAACCTTCCACAGATTGGACAATGCCCACCCACATTTTAGAGAGTGATCTGCTTTTGCCTCATCAGTTTAAACGCCAGCCTCATCCAAGAAACACACTTCAAGTTGAAATATAAAATTTATCATAGTTACTATCACAAAATGGATAAGCAATTCCAAGAGAATAATTTCAATTTTTGAATCAGTTGGTATCACTCCTAAACAACTGCTTCTTCAGAATATAAATCAAGTAATGCCTCTTGGTGGGCTTCTTGGTGGCTCAGATGGTAAAGAATCTGCCTGCAATGCAAGAGATTTATGTTTGATCTCTGGGTCAGGAAGAGTCCCCTGGAGAAGAGAATGGCTACACACTACAATATTCTTGCCTGGAGAATTTAATGGCCTGAGAAATCCCGGTGGGTGACAGTCGATGGGATCACAAAGTGACTGAGAGGCTAACATGTCCACTTTTCACTCTTTTCAATGCCTCTTTGTAGAGAGAAAACTGGACTATGATCAAGGTTACTGTGTTACTACTATGGGTTATGATAGGGAATAGGAATTATGAAACCAAATTTGAGACATTCGTGTCATTCTGCGGAAGCTTCTGGGGTCGCTATGAGCCTGCTTGAGGTCTTTGTGCAAACATATTCTGTAATGACTGTTGGCAAGATGAGGAGCAGGTTGAATTTCACCCTTTAACCATAGTACATGAGGTCTGGTTTTGTGCAGCCTGCGTGTGCCACCATACCGTCTATGAAATATGGCCTTAGACCGTGTTGTAGTCCAAATCTGGTTACACTCTAGCGAGGAGGCGATTTAATGATGTGCCACTTCTGTCAGAAAAAAGTTAATTACACTGATATACAGGCCAGATATAATAGTGTACATGCAATGGAATCTGTCTTTTTAAAGTTAGGCAGGAATTTGCCCTATTTTTAAAGGTATACTGGACATATAAGCCACCTTTCCTAGGATTCTATTGTAGGGTCTTCAACTAAAACACCAAAAAATTATTCCTTGTGTCAAAGCAAAGTCGATGGAATTTAAGTAAATTCATTGTTTCATTCTGTTATGAATGCAAGGAAACTTGATGTATTTTCTTCTGTTATTACAACATAATGACTTTTAAGAATATGACGGATAACAGAATTCGGGGGTTAAGACTTAGAAGTAGACTATTTTCCCATTGAACATAAAGTGATTTTAAGTCCTGACAAGCAGAAGAGACAGCCAAACAAATTGCAGCCAGACAATTGAAACACATTTGTGTTTCTCACAGCTTTCCATTTCCTGGGCGTCTTTCAGCCCGTGGACCTTCACAATAAAAGCTGTTTTCCCTTTCACAACCATTGCTGGGGTGTGGGAGTGAAGAAAGGGAAGAGCCCTGTCAGCCAGGGCCAAACCAGTCCTAGGGATCATGTGGTCAACCCTCACTTCCACCCACCAAAACCACCGCCAACAAAAATAAGGCAACAGTACCTCCCACTTGGGTACCGCATTTATTTTCAATAGGATTAATTCACACCCCCTTACTCAAAACTCTCGTTTTACGTTTATGTGCCAATAAAATAAAGCAAGGCAAAACACACACACAATAAACACACACACACACATAGTGTGAGGTCATCATCATGTAAGGGGATTGTGGCTAAAAGATTTAGTAAATTGCGTGCAGACACATCACATGTGAGTGACAGCAGGATTGGAGAAAAGACCCTCTTCCATGTCTAGCAGTCTTTCCAGATTCCACAGCATCCGTAAGATCTGTGATGTGTGGGGTGTCTCTGCCTCTCCCCCACTTCCTGCTTACTCATCCTCCTCCATCAAGGCTGCAGTTTAGTCCATTTTCCTCTGACCATCCCAGATGCCATGGGTTTGTAGAGAGGAAACATATTGTTTGGTTTCTCTTTCCAATCCATCCTGAAAAGCTGTACCACATACGCTGAGGCAGGGAGCAAAGCAATCCATTTCCTTTCCCACTCATCATACATGGACCCTGTCTTCCCTTTTACCCATGCAGCAAGGATGCGCAAGAAATATGTAATCCATTGTGGCCCTTCATTTTATCTCATATGTGGTGGTTTTAGTCACTAAATCATGTCTAACTTTTGCAATCCTATGGACTGTAGCCACCAGGCTTCTTTGTACCTACCTATATATTCCTGGGACATCTCATGCTTATTTGGTTCAATGATAATCTTTTTTTTTTTTCTGTTTTTGTTTTGTTTTCTGATGTTTCCACAACTTACCCATCTAATTGAAGGTTTTCTGTTTTTTTTTTTTTTTTCAGAATTCTAACACTGTCTGTGGAAAACTGAGGATGTATTCACACTTAATATACAATAACCGTACTCAGGTGTTAAAATAGTCGAACCGGTTCCTCGTCTTCACTCTGTGCCTACCCTTTGCTGCTGTTGCTGTTTAGTCCCTAAATCATGACCTGCTCTTTGTGACCCCATGAACTGTAGCCTGGACTGCCAGGCTCCTCTCTCCAGGGGAATTCCCAGGCAAGAATCCTGGAGTGGGTTGCCATTTCCTTCTCTAGGAGACCTTCCTGACCCAGGGATCCAACCTGCGTCTCCTGCTTAGCAGGTAGGTTCTCAGGTTCTTTTCCTGAACCACTGAGGAAGCCCCTATACCTACCCTTTACCGCACTGAAATTGATCTTTTTTTTTTTTTTTTTTTAATCTCTGAGCACTTCTAAACAGCTAAATATACTTTCACTTCTAAATCCTGTTAATCACCTGGACCAAACATTCCACCGCAGCAGCAAAAGAGATGTCAAGTAGGTTCATGTATTTTAAAAGGCCAAAGAAGATCAAATTTTTTTTGTCTCTTTTAAGCATGTAGCCACAGTTTTCTCAAGGAGTCCACAATTTTTATTTGAAAACGTATTTCCTTCTTGGGACACAAATCACACGGAAATATGGAGACCATTTTCCTGGCTTGTCCTCTGTGCACAATACCCTGCTTAATCCTGGGATGGATTGAAGACCTAACTAAATACCACCCCCCCCACCCCTGTCCCTGCCCCATTCATATTGAGTACACGCCCTCCAAGCTCCCCAAACCAGTTAGGCATTATGGAGGGAGTTCTGCCATACAAATATTTTCCCAGTTGCTCTGTCTTGGCCACACCCACAAAACAAATGAAAAATGTTCTAGAGCCTACCGGGTGGTCAAATACAGCTCTGCTTCCAGCCTCTCCCGAGTCAGGCACACATTTGGCCTGGAGCTGTTTTGTTGTTTTGTACAAATGGAAGCCACTCAACTGCTTTCACACCTTATTTTAATGTCTTATTATTTCAAAGGGATCTCTGTTCTTATTGACATTAATTACCCATCAAGTTCAAAGGCTCTCCTGATTGTGAAACTCCTTCTAAGGCCTCGCCGATTAATCCCGCTTGTTACTAAATTAGAAGTATATTCGTGACCTGCTTTAATGAAGGAAATTTTATTATTGCTTTTCTAATATCCTTAATTATCACCTTGAAGTCACATTAATATTTTTCTAATCTCTGTTAAGCTATGGGCTCACTCACTATTAGGTGAGCATTTAATGTTTGCTCTAATCTGGTTCTAAATCATCTTCTCAACCTCAAGGTTAACCCCTTGATTTTTCACCACCCCCCTTCCGTAGTCCCTCCCCCCACTCAAAGCCTCAGGTCTGGAAAAGACCTGCGCTTCTATTCGTCTCTCTGCCTTTACTCTGCTAGCACTAATGGTTTTCACAGAAACGACTGCAATGAAGCTTCTTTCTCTACATTCTCCCTACCCCATTCCTCTGAGGTCACCCTGAGCACTCTGTTCTCAGATCGCAAAATTACCGTGGCCTCTGCCACACATGGCAGTTGCCACGAAGTCAGTTAAAACTTAGTATTTATCTCTAGATTTGCATTCCATTGCTAGATTGTAAACTTCAAGAAAGGGAGATTTGCTCAGTCTACAAACAGGAGAATTGGACCTGGAGTCTAAAGAACCGGCAGTGCTAAGCAGTTGAAGCTATCTTTGTTTCAGCTCTGTGCTCTTGCGTTAGTCAACTTGTGTTCCTTCTGGGCTCAGTTGCTCACTCATAAACTGGAGAAAACGCTTGTCTGTTTACCCGACAGAAAAAAGCCCTGGGTCATCCTTGACTCGCCACTATCTCTCCCTCCTAGGTCCAATTCTGCCAGCTTCTCCTCTATAGTACATCTTGGATAAAACCACGTTACTCCACCTCCAACATGCCCACTTTGGTCCAAGCCGCATCAAATGTCACCTGGATGGCTGCTATGGTCATCCTGCTTCTGTCCTCCCAGCCTTGCCTGACGCTTCCTGCAGTCTCTTTCCACGTGATCTTTTAAAGCCTATGCTGGAGAGTGTCACTGCTCTGCTCAGAAATAGAAGCTCAGTCACAGATATAGAAAACAAACTTACGGTTACCAGGTAGAAAATAGGGGAAGGGATAAAATCAGGATATTGGGGTTGACATATACATAAAATCATTGCAGATGGTGACTGCAGTCATGAAATTAAAAGATACTTGCTCCTTGGAAGAAAAGCTATGACAAACCTAGATAAGATATTTGAAAGCAGAGACATTGCTTTGCCAACAAAGGCCCATCTAGTCAAAGCTATAGTTTTTCCAGTAGTCAGGTATGGATGTGAAAGTAGGACCAGAAAGAAAACTGAGCCCTGAAGAATTGATGCTTTTGAAGTGTGATGTTGGAGAAGACTCTTGAGAGTCCCTTGACTGCAGGGAGATCCAACAAGTCAATCCTAAAACAAATCAGTCCTGAATATTCATTGGAAGGACTGATGCTGAAGCTGAAGCTCCAATAGTTTGGCCACCTGATGAGAAGAACTGACTCATTTGAAAAGACCCTGAAGCTGGGAAGGGTTGAAGGCAAGAGGAGAAGGAGATGAGAGAGGATGAGATGGTTGAATGGCATCACTGACTCAATGGACATGAGTTTGGGTAGGCTCCAGGAGTTGGCGATGGACAGGGAGGCCTGGCGTGCTGCAGTCCATGGGATCTCAAAGAGTCAGACACAACAGTGAGACTGAATTGAACTGATATATAAAACAAATAACTAATAAAGGCCTACTCAATAGCACAAGGAACTCTACTCAATACTCTATAGTGACCTATTTGAGTGCATTCATGTGTGCATGTTCAGTCATGTCCAACTATNGTGCTGCAGTCCATGGGATCTCAAAGAGTCAGACACAACAGTGAGACTGAATTGAACTGATATATAAAACAAATAACTAATAAAGGCCTACTCAATAGCACAAGGAACTCTACTCAATACTCTATAGTGACCTATTTGAGTGCATTCATGTGTGCATGTTCAGTCATGTCCAACTATGACTCCATAGACTGTAGCCCACCAAGCTCCTTGGTCCATGGAATTCTCCAGGAAAGAACACTGGAGTGAGTTGCCATTCCTTCACCAGGGGATCTTCCCGATTCCAGGGACTGAACCTGAGTCTCTGGGGTCTCCTGCATTGGCAGGGAGACTCTTTACCACAGCACCACCTGGAAATAGAAGCTAAAAAAGAGTGGGTGTCTGTGTAAGTATAACTGATTCACTTTTCTGCACAGCAGAGACTAACAGAACCTTGAAAATCAACTATATTCCAATTAAAAACATATTCAGCTTTCAGTTCAGCTCAGTTCAGTC
>SJYA01005253.1:0-26732 GCA_006410615.1 Neotragus moschatus
CTCCCCACCCTGGAGGAAGGGCGTCTCCTCACTGCTGCCCCTTCTGACCCTCAACGTGGGACAGCTCCTCCAGGCCCTCTCACCTCAGCTCAGCCACCGCTCCTTGGATGCAAGTTGATCTTCCCGGTCCCCGACCCTGACCTTGGATGCGGGGTGGTTCCTCTCGGCGGTTCCTGTGCTGTCACAGCCCAGCACTCTCGGCTACTGTCCCTGACCTTGGATGTGGGGTAACTCCTCTCGGCCGTGCTGAGTGCACCAGTCGTCGCAGCCACCTGTGCTGAGTGCTAATCAATCAGTGGCTCTTCCTAGCCCCTAACCCTAGCCCCGGATGCAGGGTGGCTCCTCCCGGCCCCAGACCCTGGCCTCAGATGCAGGGTGGCTCCTCTCAGCTGTTCCTGTGCCGTCACAGCCCAGGACTCTCTGCCGCTGTCTCTGTCCTCCAACGTGGGGTAGCTCCTCTCGGCCACGCTGAATGGGAAGTGGGGTGGCTCCTCTCGGCTGTTCCTGTGCCATCACAGCCTGGCACTCTCGGCCGCTGCTCCTGACCTCAGAAGTGGGGTGGCTCCTCTCAGCTGTTCCTGCGCCATCACAGCCCAGGACTCTCAGCTGCTGTCTCTGTCCTCTGACGTGGGGTAGCTCCTCTCGGCCACGCTGAATGGGAAGTGGGGTGGCTCCTCTCGGCTGTTCCTGTGCCATCACAGTCTGGCACTCTCGACCGCTGCCCCTGACCTCAGAAGCAGGGTGGCTCCTTTCAGCTGTTCCTGTGCCATCACAGCCCAAGACTCTCTGCCGCTGTCTCTGTCCTCCAATGTGGGGCAGCTCCTCTCGGCTGCACTGAGTGCGCTGGCCCACCCGGCTGTTGCCGCCGCTTGAGCTGAGTGCCGACAATGAGATTTTTGAGAGGAGAGCTTGATTTAATGCTTCTTTTTCCCCACTGCCACACATCCAACTGGGACTCATGTGTGTTGAATGAGTAGGTGGATTAATTTCATTTTCCAACAGCACATCTTTGAAAGCATTGAATTACTATATTGATTTTATTGGGCTTTCAAACATAGTCATATGAGGAAGCAGACTGAAATATGAGTTAAAACTCAAAATGAAATGAATAAAAAGTATGACATAAACCTATATGAATAGCAAAACAGGCCATGGAATAATCCTCTTCATGTTTTTAATAAGAAGCACAAAAATCAGAGAGATCTAAGAGACAAGGAAAAAGATTCAATATTATAACATGTAGAAGAGAAAAAAAAAAGGAACTACACATTTCCCCCTGATGTTCCTCTTCTCTGTACTGAAGAATTACTCTTATGTGGAAAGGAAGAAAGTTCAAATGCATTAAAGCTAGGATTTGAGTCAGTCTAATATAGTAAGAAAAGCACTCAAGCTTAATAAAGAGACCCTTTCACATCCAGGTCTCTGATACCCTAGCTGTAGAACTTGACCTAACCAGGTCAAATTTCATGCATAAAATATGCATTACAATTTAAAAATATATTCTTGTAGAGGATTAATAAAGATGAATATCCCTCATGGTGAATGTCCCTAGTAAGCCATAAAACCCAAACATGAGTGATTATCACTGAAGCAAGAGCTACATTCAAATCATTCGTGGATTGCAATTTTTTTTTTTTTTTGCTGCTGCTGCTGCTGCTGCTGCCAAGTCACATCAGTCGTGTCCAACTCTGTGTGACCCCATAGGCGGCAGCCCACCAGGCTCCCCCGTCCCTGGGATTCTCCAGGCAAGAACACTGGAGTGGGTTGCCATTTCCTTCCCCAATGCATGAAAGTGAAAAGTGAAAGTGAAGTCGCTCAGTTGTGTCCGACTCTAGTGATCCCATGGACTTCAGCCCACCAGGCTCCTCTGCCCATGGGATCCTCAAGGCAAAAGTACTGGAGTGGGGTGCCATTGCTCAAACCTGGATGATGTAGTCTAGAGAGTTAATAATGTACAGCATGATGACTGCCATGCGTACTACTGTGTGTATAATAGAAATTTCCTAAAGGAATAGATTTCAGATGTTCTTGTCATACAAACACATGGCAACGATGTAAAGTGATAAATATGTTCATTAACTCAACTGTCCTAATCATTTTACTTTGTATATATGTGTTGTACCTTAAATACATACATATTTTGTTTAAAAACAATTTTTTTTAAAAGAACATGTGTCCTAGTAGCCAGAGTTTGGTGTATAGAGATATTAAAAACAACAACAAAGCATAGATTATGCTAGTAATAATCATAACAACAACAACAAACATTGTCGCTTCAAATATAGGCCACTTACCATGTAACATTTTTCTAAGGATTTCATGAGCAGTAATTTGCATATTCCTGTTTTAATATGAGTGTACATATATTTCAAAATTTTTAAACAGAATTTTCTTTTTTAATCCAACAGAATTTCTGATTTATAGAGAAATAGCTCTTTAAGAAGCATTGAACTGAGAAAGATCAGAAATATGAAATTTAATATCTCACAGGTTTTAAGATATTGATTTTACTTTAAATATATACAGCTTAATGGGAAATAAATGACTAACAGGCCCTTTCAAACTAGAGAACTGGTATCCAGAATTTGAGAATTATCATGTTATTTGGGGATTGCAATAATTTAAAATGATAATAAAATTGATATTGTAGCAAAAATAAACTGGGAAAATAAATTATACAGTCCTTTAAAACAATGGAAATATAAAATATTCTGAGACTCTTCTTTGAATGAAAGTATATATATACGTACATATACGTTGATATATATACATATTATATGGATAAATCACTTTGCTATACACTGGAAATTAATACAACATTGTAAATCAGCTATACTTCAAATTTTAAAAAAATATGTTAATTTAGAAAAAGTGTTTCATTCAGTTGCAATCCCTGATAAGTGGATAGGCACACCATTCCCCTGTCTTAACTCAGACATCAGCTTGTTTTTGCTGATGACTCTGTTGGTTGGTTTGATTACTGTTATTTTTAACCAACAACTCTGACATCACGGTGCTGGTTCTGCCTCAGCTGAAGGTTGCAGCTGTCTGTGTAAGGCTTGTGTACACTGCATTTTGCTCTTCATCCCTTCAATAACTCTGTTTTTGTTGCATTTCTCTCATTCAATCTTTCACATGAAAAACATAGCCTTTCACCTTTTAAGAAAGATGAGCATACTCCTTCCACCACTGAACAGATGGTTAGTTAGTCGTAGCTCTCGGCATATAGCAGACATGACAGGGAATGTAGGGGAAATGGCACAGAGCAAAGGCTTTGGAGCAGGGAGACAGAATGTCAAGCTTAGTGTCACTTCATTGACCTTGAAAGAATACCCTCATCATGTTCAATGTTAGCTTTTTTCATCTGTAATTTGGAAAGAGATGAGAGTAATACTGATGTCAATACACTGTTGTGAGAACTGAATGAAGCAACGTGTGAAAGGTCTTGGATCACGCACTAATTACACATAATTGTGAAAAGTGTAAGTGTTAGTCACTCAGACTTGTCCGATTCTCTGTGACCCCATGGACTGTAGCCTGCCAAGCTCCTGTGTCCATGGGATTCTCCAGACAAGAATACTGGAGTGAGTTGCCATTCCTTTTTCCACGGGATCTTCCTGACCCAGGGGTTGAACTCAGGTTTCCTGCATTACAGGCAGATTCTTTACCTTCTGAGGCACCATTTGCTTATTTATAAGATTACACAGATATTATTCATTGCATTGTAAACATGCGTTCTTTGTCTAAATGTGGGGGCAAAATGTTGAGAGTCATCATATGAGAAAAACTTTGGAGTTCCGATGGGTGGGACACTGCACAGAGTCAAAGGGTCTTGTTAACGTTAACCAAGGTGGGCAAAGAAGTGCCGCTAGGGCCACAGAAGGCAGATGAGGACTCCTGTCTGCTTGCCTCCAGGAGCACCTATGAGGCCTCTGACTGCCCAGCTTCAGAGTAAAGCAGCTCATCCTTGGTCCTGAATGTATTCCCCTGCTTTCTGTTAATCTTTGGCTCTTGCGTGATTTCTGAACACCTGACTCATAGCAGATTACTCCCACCCTGGGAAAATGGCACATTTCAGGTATCTGTGGTAAAGAGAGTATGTCTTGGATTTGAGGCTTTGAACTTTGGCTCTGACACTCTCTAGCTTGTGAATTTTTCCATGGGACCACATTTTTGCTTTCCTCATTTCCAAAAACCTTAAAAATAAAACCGTTATCACAAAGGGTTGAACTGATAAAGTGCAATAACTCAAGTAAAACTACGAAATAATTGCCTGATAATACACTTTCAAATAAGTGCTAGCGTCTTCAGAAAGATGCTGCTATCTTTCAAAACGCTGTAGGAATTCTCATTTGTATTGTATTCAGAGGACTGAGGGAAAAAAAATGAGGAAGAAGAAGATGCAGTCCTGGGTGAAGATTTGTAGTAGTTGCTTTGGAAATATTTCTGTTAACCCCTAGCTCTGGTTTCTTTCAGAATACTATATTTACTCAGGCTTCCCTGGTGCTTCAGTCTGAAGAATCCGCCTGCAATGCAGGAGACCAGGATGTAATCCCTGGGTCAGGAAGATCCCCTGGCTTAGGGATTGGCAACCCACTCTAGTATTTTTCCCTGAGGAATCCCATGGACAGAGGAGCCTGGTGGGCTATAGTCCTTGGGCTCACAAAGAGTCGGACGTGACTCAATGACTAAGCACACGTGCGTGCACACACACACACAATCTTTAATTACTCCTGTTGTTTAGTCACAAAGTCATATCTGACTTTTCAGTGACACTATGGACTGTAGCCAGGCTCCTCTGTCCATGGGATTTCCCAGATAAAAATATTGGAGAGGGTTGCCATTCCCTTTTCCAAAGGATCTTCCCTACCCAAGGATCCAACCTTAGTCTCCCGCAATGGGAGACAGATTCTTTACCCCTGAGCCACCAGGAAAGCCCAATTATTCCTGTTGTTAAAACCAAATGTTAGCATGGAAGTGGGTGACAAGCCCTGACACAGCCAATTTAAGGCTTGAGGCAGGATATTTGCTAGACTTCTGGAAATAGAATTAAAGCAAAAATTACCTTCCTTAACAACTCAGGGTGAGGGTTAGAGAAGTCTAGCCTTTGAGTTTATTAATACGTATGAAAATGTTAGTCTGTCAGTTGTGTCCAACCCGTTGCAATCCCATGGACTCTAGCCCCCAGGCTTCTCTGTCCATGAAATTCTCCAGGCAAGAATATTGCAGTAGGTGGTCATTTTCTTCTCTAATTAATACATAGGGCTTGATCCCAAATTGCAAAGATTGTGTCTCAGCAATTCTGTGGGACTCATGAACCTTTATCTTCAGCACGTTTTGTCAGTGAGACTGATGCTGGTCATTCAGTATCCATGGACCAGATTTGAAGAAGAGATGCTTTATGGATTTTTTCATGGAAATAATAGCCATATACAGAAATGATACAATCTGCCTAGGCATCTGGGATTGCTTATTTCATCATCGTGTGCTATTTTTTTAGATGTTGAAAGAATAAAAACAAAGTCTTATGATGAAACAGCTTTCAAAGTACAACCAATCCTTGGCATTTTATCCCAGATGGCAAAACAAGGCCTATAATACATTTGTAAATTCTTATACATGATCACCATGTCCTCCAAACTAAATACCAAGACAAATTTAAGATAGAGAACTAATGAAAAAAGTGACATAGAAATGAAAGAATTTCAAAGTTTAAAGTAAAAGATATATATTGTAGGAAAAATCCATAGATTTTTCTGAATCAAATATTTTCATATCATAAAAATTGTGTAAATATGTTAAATGAAAAACCATAAACTTGAAAAATAACCTATATAATATATATGAAAGATTGGGTCCAAATATATCCAAAGATGTGAACAATTTTATGAATCTATGGAAATTAGTCTGACCTGCAAGAAAAAAGGGGGATACAAAAATAAACATTTTTAAAGAAATACAAATATGACTAAGCATAAGAAAAATGTTTAGTCTCACTGAGACTAAGTCTGAAGCCTGTGAGCTTCTGAGACATGCTATAGAACACAATAGATTTCCTGCGGAAATCTTCAGTCTTTTCCTTTTTGCTACGCTTAGCACAGTTTGGAAGCTGAGAAGCAAGCAAGCTTTCAAAAGTTAGTATCATCTGAAGTGAGTCCTAAGGGGTCGATAGAAGTCAGTGAGATGAGGACAAATTTTCCAGGCAAGAGCAAAGGCGCTGCAGAATGAAAATCCATGAAAGAAGTATATAAATGCATGCAGTTTAGGGTTGCTGGAGTGTGAAGTGCAAGTAGAAGTGTCTAATGTCGAAGCTTAGAAGTGAGCCAGGTGATTAAAGAGTCCTGAATGGCATGCTAAGTATCTGGATTTGTAGGTGGGGAGAGATTAAAACAAAAATGAAATGGAAAAGAAAAATAGAAAAAAAGAAAGCAAGAGACTGGAAAGATAAGACCATCTATGAATGTTTCTTTACTTTTTTTTTATCCCTACATCCATCTGTGCCTTATAAAAGTTCATTAAGCACTAACAATGTGCCTCATAATTTTCATAATTTATGAGTCCAATGGTGTCATTGTTCAATGCCTTTTATATTTTTTGTTTGTTTTTCTCACCTCCCTCAGTGAAAGTCATCATTGTTAGAATAATTCCCACAACTCTACTCAAACTCAAATGAAAAGGGGATCAGATAAATATAAACTTGCAATTTATAAAATTCTGATTAAAATTTAAATTATTTATAATTTATCTTATTTATAATCAGATAAATTTGAATTAGGAGTAGACAGAAGATAAAAGTTTGTTGGTCCAAGTTTTGTTTTAATCTTAGAAGTTAAATCACCATTATGGAATGAAAGGTATCTTCCCACCCACAAAATCCTCTTTGAACCAAACACCCTCACCCCACCTCCCTCAAATCTCTGGTCTGTGTATATTTATCATCCAGGAAGGAAGACAGATTTAGCAATCAACCCATTGCTTTTAAGGATAAAGGGGAATCCCTTAAGTATGGAGGCCCTGTGAGACTTGTAGTAGAAAATTCTATTTTCAGGATGAAGTAAATATGGATGACTTTTGTGTTACTCCCACTTTCCCTGGGCCTTCCTAGGTGGCTCAGAAGATAAAGCATCTGCCTGCAATTAGGGAGGCCTGGGTTCAGTCCTTGCATCAGGAAGATCCCCTGGAGAAGGAAAGGGCAACCCACGCCAGTACTCTTGCCTGGAAAATCCCATGGATGGAGAAGTCTGGTAGGCTACAGTCCACGGGGTCACAAAGAATCAGACAGGACTGAGAGACTTCACTTTCCCACCTTATAAGAAAATATCAATATTTGCATGTGGAACTAAAACTTCTGAGAACTAAGGAATACAATTCTTACCACTGGTGAGGGGTACTGTAGGCCTGGCTAAATAGAGAAATGGAAAGTGTGAAGTCAATTTCCCATCGAGAATTGTCCTGGAAACTTGAGTCCCAAAGAAAGCTAAGCTTGTGAGAATTCTGTAGTGACTTTCTACATCTACAAGTAACCCATCACTGACTCAATGAACATAGTGAAAGTGAAGTTGCTCAATTGTGTCCGACTCTCTGTGACCCCATGGACGGTAGCCTACCAGGCCTGGTGGCCCATGGGATTTTCCAGGCAAGAATACTGGAGTGGGCTGCCATTTCCTTCTCTAGGGGATCTTCCTAACCCAGGGATTAAACCCGGGTCTCCTTCATTGAAGACAGATGCTTTATCATCCAAGCTACTAGGGAAGCCCTATGAGCCTATGAACTCCAATGAACATAAGTCTAAGCAAACTCCAGGAGACGGTGAAGGACAGCGAAGCCTGGAATGCTGCAATCCATGGGGTCACAAAGAGTCAGACATGACTTAGCAACTGAACAACAAGTAACCCCATCATAAAATGAGAGGCGTGAATGATTCAGCACTGGGTGTGTTAATTTCCTAGGACTGTTCTAACAATTTCCACAGTACGGGTGACTTGCAATAACAGAAATATATTATCTCCTAGTTCTGGAGGCCAGAAGTCCAATATCAGTGCTGGCAGGGTCATGCTCACTCAAGGCTTGAGGGAGAATCTATTAGCTAAAAATAATGCATAAAAGTTGAGAGTTATACTTTATTCAGTGGACTTTCTGAGGACTTCAAGCCTGGGAGACAACCTCTCAGGTAGTTCTGAAAGACTTCTTCAAAGCAGTAAAGGAGGAGAACCAGTATATATAGGAGTTTTGCAACAAAGACCATGTAGTCAGAACATCAAAAACCACCCGTTAATTAAAGAAAATCAGATAATCTCAAGTTAATGAATTTAGACTTTTTTGTATGCAGAAAGATGCAAGAGTCAGGGCTCATTGGAATACTTCCTTCAATGTGCACCTTATTATCTAGGGCCAGTATCCTGCTCCTTCCTATCTTCTGCCCCCTCAGGATGCACCTCTTGAATTGAGTGTGGTGGCTAAAGGCTTAACAGTGGGTATCCCTTTTGTCCCCTTCCTGAGCTATCTGAGGGCTCACAGTCCAGTGTGGCCACAGTGGCTGATGGTTGAAACATCCTTGGTTTACTAATATGGTAGCTTGCATTCTTAGTCCACATGTTCAGTGCCTTTCTCTTAGGTTCCACTGATTCCTGGTAATCCTTGAGGTCCCTGGCTTGGCAAACTCATCGCTCCAATCACTCTCTCCATTGTCAATTTGCATGGTGTTCTCTTGTGTGTCTCTTCCTCACCTCATGTAAGTGCACCAGTCATAATGGATCAAGAGCACATCCTATCCCGGTATGACCTCATCTTGGTTACATCAGTAGCGACTCTTTTTCCAAATAAGGTCACCTTTACAGATACCCAGGGTGAGGACTTACACATACTTTAGGCAAATATACTTCAATTCAAAACATCAGAAACCACTTATTTTCTGGATGAACATCAATATGCTCTTTTTTTGACCTTTGTGTACTTCAAGGGTTCATTGGTAGTCCCCGGTAAGGAGAATTCCAGTGGGACCGAGCCTAGTATGCATAGCCGATATGGAGGGCTGGAGCGTAGGTCAGATTTAGTGCAATTGAGAGAAGTAAGAGATTGCTTTTTTTTTACACTGTGTGCTATAAATAAATCATAGTGATTATAATGAGAGGCAACGTCAGGGGGTTATTTTCCACCATGGTAAATGACAGCCTGTGTCCTGTTAATGTGTAGTATTGACACACCAAGTTCTGAGGAGTAGTGCAGTAGTGTGGCCATTGATAAACATCCCATCTTGAGTTGTTTCTCAGAACTAGACAAAAGCTCAGAAGACCTTGGTCCCAGTTTCTATTCTGCTACATAACAGATGTTTCACCTCAGAGCAGTCACTTAATTTCTCCATGTCTTAATAGCTTCAGCTAATCTCTAGGTCTATAATTGCTTATCCTGCTTAGCCCAGCCATTGGGTTGTAGTGAGATTCAGTGAAAATAATCCATGGTAAAGTCCAATAGAAAATTTAAAGCTCTATGAGAATGCTTAGAAGTTAACCATACTTTGAATGTTTTATTCCCACACATTTTATTCCAAAAATAACTTGAGAGATCACCATAAATATTTTTTTTCATCTAGCAGTATGACTTGTTTTGACATATTATTGCCCTTCCAGCTATATTATCATTAAGCCATGATGCCCAAATGCTTTTCCTTAGATCTTGGCCCAGAATAATGTTGATAAAGTTCATATGAGACTCAAACCTGTGTCTTTAAGTCTATCAGTATAATGCTATAGATAGCCTTCAACACAGCTGACATGTTTTAAAATGCAAATGCCTAGCTATTTAAAAATAATTGCAATGAATAAATCTTACCCCAGTGCCAAAAAGGAGATAAGCTGCATTTGGTCTTCTAGAGGGTTCATAATAGCCAAAGACATGAAGATGGCAGTGCCAACACCAGGTTTTGTAATGATATAGCTGTGATTTTGAATCCCATGCATTTCAATTTAAGCTTTAATTCTAAACTCTTAGAATTTTTTTCTACCAACTTCTAAGTTTACTGCACATAGAAATCTTGCTCACAATACATTTCTTAGTGCTATTTTTTAAAATTATAGATTATTATAGATCTTTATTATGGATTAAATAATGGATGTGTAATATTATAGAACACCATTTCAGAATTTTTCTAAATGATTATTTGACTTTTAGAAATAATTTGGCCAAGTAAAATGATATACTATTAATAAGTTAATGAATCCTTAATGTTAAATACATTTTTCTTCCTGTAACGTCCTACCATGTTAGGCTATGGAATTATATTTTTAAATATGCTACCAATTGTATTTTGTTCAGAGATAATCATTTTCACTATACTATCTAAATTTCTTTCCATTGCTCTCCCATGTTTATATAGTTTAAGTCACAAAAAACACCATAATATTGCAAAGAAATTGACCTCCAATTAAAATTAATTAATTAATTAAAAATATATACCAATTGCATTTTGCTAGTATTTTTCAACTTTTCTCCACTTAAAATCATAAATAAAACTGGAGTGAAGTTTCTTTTTTTGTTTCTGTCTTTGGTTATGGTGATTGAGCTAGTATCAAAATGTACATACAAGCTTTCACTTTTTATTGCTATAATTGGAAACCATTTGTGTAGTACGTAAATAATTTGTTACTTAAATGTTTGAAAGCACTTACCTGTAAAACACTGCCTAAAGCAGACATATGTTGAGAAAAATTTTGACAGTCTTAGATCGTATCCTTTTCATTGATCTATTCAATTTTTCTGCTTCTTGGGATCAATTTACATAATTAATAACTTGCTGAAAATTATGCAGTTTCTTGAGATTGTCAAATTTATTAGCATAGATTTGAATCCACTTGTAATTTAAACACCTTCTGTGTCTATTGTTATATTCATTTTGTGTCTTCTGACTTTTCAGTACTCTTTCATTATTCTTGATTAAAATTTCCATAATCTATATTCTGATTCAGATCCATGTTTTTACCTTTCCTTAAATTTTAGCTTTTTATTCCTTTCCTAACATCCTGAGGAATTTTTTTTCCTTTTACTACTTCACTATTCTTAACTTTCAATCTGCTCTTCATTGCAGCAATTATCACTTTCCATGAGTTTAAAATCATTTTGACAAAAATGGTTTCTTTTCCAACTAAAGTTTCCTATTGAATAGTTTCACAGTTGAGTTAAAAATACATAGCTTTCTCATGTTCTAATACAGATGAGCATAGAAAATATGGTTTCCTCATATTCTGTAAAAGATGTGAATGTTTTCAAGAGTCTCTAGCTACTGGTCACAAAGGAATTAAAGTCACCAAATATTAGTTCAATCAAATAAATATAGCGTGATTTATAACCACCACTAAATTCTACACAGAGAGTAGGGCCCCATTTTTAAAAATATTTTTTCATTTCTTTCTGGTTGTATCAAATCTTAGTCATGGGATGTGAGCTTCTCTCTGGTTGTGGCGTGTGGATCTAGCTGCCCCATGGCATGTGGGATGTTCCCTGACCAGGATTGAACCTGTGTCCTCTGTATTGGAAGGTGGGCTCTCAACCGCTGGACCACCAAGAAGTCCCAAGGTTACGTGTTGAGCTAAGAGCATTTTCCAGAGTAGAAGTCTAGGAACTGGGCTGGTTGAGCTAAGTGGTCACCTGAACAGAGAAAAGAGTCAGCTCCTCTGTACAGAGATTAGGGAAAACTGGAGGGTACTGTGTAGATGAAGAAGTGCAATGTTCTAATCACATAACATGCTCATAATCCAGATGGCTTCTTGGAGAAGAGAAAATGGTTAGACATCTGAAAAATTAGTCATTTTAACTAAAAGTCCAGTAGGTGGGGGACTATGTGTGTGCCAGGTTACAATGAAATGAATTTGAAGTTACTTCCAAAAGTAGAAGTTTTCTATAGTAGTTGTTCCTGGTTTTTTTTTTCTCAGAATATATTTGGAGGGAGTATTATTGTTAGTATACTTGTATTTTAAATATATATGTACATGTTTTCTCTCTGCTATCTTAGTCTCACATGGCTACATGTATGCTTTCTTTTTAAACTAGTCCAGGTATGCCAACAGGATAGCATATTGATAAAACAGATGCTTATTTTCTCTACCCACACACTACTCTCTTACTTCTGATGGTTCAATGTCTCCTTTCCAGGGGGGACCGCATCCTCTGTTGGCAGGGAAGCATGAGTCCCCCCATCTCCTTGCCTCTGCCATAATGAATATCTGACTAGAAATGACCAATAGTAAGTGTGCCCCACCTTCTTACCCATAGGAAGTTGCACTGGGATCTATCTGTGACTGACTGAAGGGAGATGCTAGGCACCATTTTGAGCTTTCCACTTGAAACAAGAGTAAAGAATCTGCCTGTCAATGTCAATGCAGGAGATGCAGGAGACATGGATTGGGGCCCTGGGTCAGGAAGATCCCCTGGAGAAGGAAACGGCAATGCACTCCAGTCTTCTTGGTTGGAGAATCTCATGGACAGAGGAGCCTGATGGTCTACAGTCCAAGGACTCAGAGTCTGACACAACTTAGTGACTGAGCACACACACATACAGAAGCCATTATAGCATTGAAGAAGGATATAAACTGAGGCTTGTTGGGGTCATTTCCCACAGTCAAATGGAAAAATCTATGTGCAGAATATAAAAGGAATCCCACAAATAAATCAAAGATGCCCAGCGGTGAAAGACACTTAGGTGGCAATGATGCTCCCAGCACCATCATGCCCCACCTTAGTTTTGGTGCCTAAGCCAAATCTGCCTATGCTTTTTGCAATTATATATCTAGAATATCACTTTTTCTGCAGTAAGACACTTTTCATTAGATTGGTGAGACTGATAGCTATAAGAGTTCTCACAAATAAAGATTTTATATTTAAGTCTTGTAGCATAATGTAGCAAGGAAAACCATGATTAAATTTAATGTCCTCTTCAGATATTCCATTGAGCTGGTGGTGAAGTTTGGAAATGAATTTGGATTGAAGAGGCAGAGCAAGTGGGAACACAGTTCAGCTCTTTATTCAAGGATCCTCTTTTGTCTGTTATGGTAGCACAGAGAGGAATCAATGCGCCTTCACCCTTTGTCTCATGCGACTGGCCTCATTAAAGCCAGCAAAGAACTGTCTTTGCTGGAGGCCAGGTAGAAACAAGGCTGCTTGTGCCAATTAGACCTGGTGAAGAAGTCCCACTGCAGACTCATTATCAATATGGCTCCAACAGTAAGACTTCTCAGTCTTGTTGCTGAAGAATATCAAAATATGCTCCCTACTATTTGCCATGACCTCAGCTCTCTCTCAAGGTCATTTCTAGGTAATAGGAAAGCTTGACTAGGATCTTTTCTTCTTGTTGCCACACGCTGACGTTTGTACAACTGGGCATTTGGGGGCAGACCCTTTATGCATTTGTCTTCCTTCTTCACTATAATTTTAATAATTTAAATTTTAAGACTATGGAGAGACATCTTCACAGGTTTACAGTACTGGTGCAGGTTCCTATTTTTATATTCCATTATTGGGAAAAGAGCATAATTGGGAAAGAGCAAAAAAGATGAAGATCAAATCAATTGTATTCACTTCTTTACTTTGCTAGGAAGTTCCTTGGAACATTTTGAAGAAGAAAAATCTTTGAAAACATTTATAGCTCCTTACATAATTATTTGTCTATTCAGCTTTTCCACTCACCATTGAGACAATTTGGGGAATTTTTATACTCTAAGCAAAAAAAAAAAAAAAAAAGGATTTTTTTCATTGGGATTGTCAAATTTAACAGTGCAGGTTTATACATTTTATTCTCCAATGATATTCAGATCTTCACACTACCTAGTGTTATATCCCTTTGATTATTTCATCTTTGTAGATTCAAGGTAGTCAAACTGTATCTGATTCATTAAATTTTTACTAAAAATCAGAGCTTGAATGTAGTTTTTGATTTATATAATATCTATTTGAACATTTAAGCTTCCAGTTTTTGTTTACTTTGATTAATTTTACTTTGTTGTTGTTGCTCAGTCATGTCCAACTCTTTGTGATCCCACAGAGTGTGGTACGTCAGGCTTCCCTGTCCTTTGCTATCTCCTGGAGTTTGCTCAAACTCATGTTCATTGAGTCAATGATGACGTCCAACCATCTTATCCTTTGCACCCCCTTCTTCTGCCATTAATCTTCCCCAGAATCAGGGTCTTTTCCAATGAGTTGGATCTTTGCATCAGGTGGCCAATTATTGGAGCTTCAACATCAACCTCAGTACTTACTTTGTTTGTTTTTCTAAGTCTAAAATTAAGTTACAGATTCCTCCACTTTTAGTTTAACCACCATGTATAACCATCATCATTTAAAGTCAGCATTTTTCATTTTATTTGGCTAGTGCAGCCATGAATCTAATTTATTCAATAATTAGCAAATTCTTGATCACCTACATCATGCCAATCTCTGGCTAGACAGTAGAGTTAAAATGGTAAAAATAAAATAATTTCTTTTTCTATGAAATACATACATAAAATGATAAATAAATAGTTACAGTTGTTTGGAAATGTGGAGGAAATAAAAAGTACACTATGAACAGCAGGTGAGTTCTTAATTTAGATAGAGTAGTCTTTAAATTGGGCTTCCCAGGTGGCACTAGTGGTAAAGAATCCACCTGCCAATGCAGGAGACATAAGAGGTCTCGGTTCAATCCCTGGGTGGGAAAGAACCTCTGGAGGAGGGCATGGCAACCCACTCTAGTATTCTTGCCTGGAGTACCTCATAGAGGAGGTTGGGGGCTACAGTCCAGGGTCACAAAGAGTCAGACATGACTGAAATGACTTACCCATACATTAGAAGCATGCAAAATCTTTAAATTATATCAGATAGAAGGAATGTCCTGGCTAAAGGCTTAACATGAAAATGAATTCCCACAAATAGAGGACTTTAGATCAATGGAGCAGAAGGTAACTGAGCAACGGTTGGTCACATGAGATGAAATAGGTAATACATGCTAATTCACCAGAACTTTAATCTTTCTGTGGGACCCTTCAACTGTCCTCGGCATCATCCTTTGTTTTCAACTCCAACATCTTTTCCATTATTCTCAAAAGGGGGACATCACCTCTTATTAACATATTCCCAGAGGAACATAGAGATACCAGATAACACTTCTTTCTAACACAGTTGCAAAACAAATACCTCTGTTACTCTCTTCCTTTCACCAAGAAGGAAATAGAATCTTTTTTGCAACCCCTGGGTTGAGAAGATCCCCTGAAGGAGGACATGGCAATCCATTCTAGTATTGTTGCCTAGCAAATCCCACAGACAGAAGGATCTGGTGGGCTACAGTTCATAGGGCTGCAAAGAGTTGGATACAACTCAAGTGATTTAAAATCACTTCCCACTTTCCTAAGAACTCATTTCATTATTTTTAAGATCATTTTTCTCTATCTTTGAATATCCCCACCCAAATGGCTTTTTCTCTTTATATAGCTAAATCTACTGTAGTTTCTCTCATAGAAATAAACTTTTCTTCAAGTTCTCATTTCTCTCAAACTGTTGACTTATTTTATCCCCTGTAGAGCTAAGTCTGTTTTAATAAAAGATTTTAGAACTTTCTTAAGACTATCTTTTGCATGTTTGCAATATCCCCTTATTGCTAAGATTGTTGGAAACATTTTGGACCTTAACTTACTTGATATGTTCATAGATTTGAACAACACTTCTTCAAACACACCCTTCACTCAACATCTAGAATGATGAGGATTTTCTATGTGTTGCTTGATTCTCTCCATATATCTTCATAGTGATTTCCTCATTAGTACCTTCTTCAGGCTTTTAAAATCAAGTCTAAGCTTCCTTAGGATGTTGGCCAAGGAGGCACCATCTATGTTCTCTCTAGCCTCCTCTGTCACTGCTCCTATTCCAAAATATCCAAATTATTTCAGTTACAAGGGCCCTTACTCTTTCTTACCTCTCATTTTATGAATTATTCTCCTCCTGGAATGTGCAGTGGACTGTGCTTAGTCATTCAATTGTGTCCAACCCTTCGTGACCCCACAGACTGCAGCCTGCCAGGCTCTTCTGGCCATGGGGATTCTCTAGGTGAGAATACTGAAATGGGTTGCTATTTCCTCCTCCAGGGGATCTTCCAGACCCAGGGATTGAACTCAGGTCTCCATCATTCGAGGGGGATTTTTTTTACAATCTGAGTTACCATGAAGCCCAAGAATACTGGAGTGGGTAGACTATCCCTTCTCCAGGGGCTCTTTGTGACCCAGGAATCTAACCAGGGTCTCCTGCATTGCAGGCAATATCTTTACAGGCTGAGCTACCAGTGAAGCCTTTCCTCTTGGAACGCTCTATCCTAAACCAAGCCACAGCTGTCTCCCTTCTGTGTGCTAACTCCTGTATTCCCTCCAGGTCTTTGCTTCCAATGCTACCTACCCTTGACTGCCCTTCTCTCTGCCCTCAGAATACTGTGCATGCTTCTCATTACAGCACCTACAACACAAATTGATCAACCAGATTACAAGTTAAAGCAATTGCAACAACAGAGTTCACAGGTTGTTTCTGAGAACAAGATGGTTGTAGTGATGAAATCTCACAGAGACAAAGACAACCATTTCCCAACTGAATTTTGAAGTTAAATTTTAAATCCTGAAATCCCACCGGCAAATCCCTTTAGAGAGTCATTTTTAGAAATTAATTATATCTTAATTCAAATGATATTTAAAGTACATGTAAGTACTTAGAGCATTTCATCTTTTAGAATGGCAGAAGCAATCACTTTCAAATGGCTAAGATGACAAGAAATTCAAGACTATCCTGTTAAAGAATTATGAAGGAAAGCATTAAGTGTTAAGAATGCAGAAAATGACACCAATACGTGTTTATTTCATGGGTAATAGTGTCAACATTGAACGTGGTATTTTATTCCAGAAGCACAAGGAAAAAGCCCACATAGGATTCTATAAAATCCCACTCTGTTGCAGCTGAAGCTCAGACTGACGAAATTAGATTCTCTGGGAGTGTGAATTAAGCAACAGTTTTGTTTAGTTTTGTTTTGTTTAGTTCCGTGATTCTGAAGTTAAGGTTACACACAGCTACTGTATCAGAGTTCTTAACTTGGACTTCATAGTGTTTTTTTTGTTTGTTTGTTTGTGTGTGTGTGTGTGTGTGTGTGTGTGTGTGTATGTTTTAATAGTAAATCTTCTAATTTAAAGTCAGCTTGCCCTTGTATTATGAACCAAGCAGCTAATCACAGAAACACACTCTAACCAGAGTAGAGACCCTGCTATAGAATTTATAGATAAGGTCAGATTATATTATACAAATTTAGAAGAGATCTCAATATTTTTATACTCATTGAGTGCGTGCTTGCCAAGTCGCTTCAGTGCTGTTCCGCTCTTTGCAATCCCATGGACTGCAGCCTTCTAGGCTCCTTTGTCCATGGAATTATCCAGGCAAGAGTACTGGAGAGCATTGCCGTGGCTTCCTCCAGGGGTTTTACTCATTATCACTCCACTATTAAGTTATTTATTGTATCCACATCTCGATATTGTTATTTCATACTTTGGTGAAGAAGTGCACACTATAGTATCTATATTGCAAATTGGCTTTACATTACTATTCTGATAGTGTGCATGTTCAGTTGTTAAATTCTGTCCCGCTCTTTGTGACCCCATGAACTTCAGAACACCAGGCTTACCTGACCATCACTATGTACCAAAGTTAGCCCAAATTCATGAGCATTGAGTCAGTGATGTCATCTGACCATCTAATCCTTTGCAGTCACTTTTGAGGAGAGTTCCAGAAAAACATCTACTTCTGCTTTATTGACTATGCCAAAACCTTTGATGGTGTGGATTACAACAGACTGTGGAATATTCTTCAAGAGTTAGGAATACCAAACCACCTTACCTGCCTCTTGAGAAATCTGTAAGCAGGTCAAGAAGCAACAGTTAGAACTGGACATGGAACAACAGACAGGTTCCAAATCTGGAAGGGAGTACATCAAGGCTGTATATTGTCACCCTGTCTATTTAACTTCTATGCAAAGAACATCATGTGAAATGACAGGCTGGATGAAGCACAAGCTGGAATCAAGATTGCCGGGAGAAATATCAATAACCTCAGATATGCAGAGGGCACCACCCTTTTGGCAGAAAGTGAAGAAGAACTAAAAAGCCTCTTGATGAAAGTGAAAGAAGAGCGTGAAAAAGTTGGCTTAAAACTCAAGATTTAGAAAACTAAGATCATGTCATGCAGTACCATCACTTCATGGCAAATAGGGAAACAGCAGAAACAGTGACAGACTTTTTTTGGGGGGGAGGGGGCTCCAAAATCACTGCAGATGGTGACTGAAATCATGAAATTAAAAGACACTTGCTCTTTGAAAAACTTTGACCAAACTAGATAGCGTATTAAAAAGCAGGAACATTACTTTGAGACAAAGGTCCATCTAGTGAAAGCTGTGGTTTTTCAAGTAGTCATGTATGGAAGTGAGAGTTGGACTATAAAGAAAGCTGAGCACTGAAGAATTGATGCTTTTGAACTGTGGTGTTGGATAAGACTCTTGAGAGTCCCTTGGACTGCAAGGAGATCCAACCAGTTCATCCTAAAGGAAATCAGTCTTGAATATTCACTGGAAGGACTGATGCTGAAGCTGAAATACAATACTTTGGCCACTCGATGCAAAGAACTGACTCATTGGAAAAGACCCTGATGCTGGAATAGATTTAAGGCAGGAGGAGAAGGAGATGACAGAGAATGAGCTGGTTGGATGGCATCACCAATTCCATGGACATGAATTTGAGAAAGCTCAAGCAGTTGAAGGACAAGGAAACCTGGTGTGCAGCAGTCTATGGGATCATGGAGAGTCAGACACGACTGAGTGGTTCAACTGAACTAAACTGAACTACGCTTGTCTTCGATCTTTCTCAGCATCAGGGTCTTTTCCAATGAGTTGGCTCTTTGCTTCAGGTGGCTAAAATATTGGAGCCTCAGCTTCAGCATCAGTCCTTCCAATGAATATTCAGGGCTGATTTCCTTTAGGACTGACTGGTTTGATCTCCTTGTAGTCCAAGGAACTCTGCAGGGTCTTTTCCTGAGTACCACAGTTCGAAAGCATCAGATCTTTGGTGCTCAGCCTTCTTTATGGTTCAACTCTCACATCCATCCTTGACTACTGGAAAAGCATAGTCTTGACTATGTGGACCTTTGTAGGCAAAGTGATATCTTTTCTTTTTAATATGCTGTCTAGGTTTGTCATAGCTTTCCTTCCTAGAAGCAAGTGTCTTTTAATTTCATGGCTGCAGTTACAATCTGCAGTGATTTTGGAGCCTAAGAAAAATAAAGTCTGTCACTGCTTCCAATTTTCCCCCATCTATTTGCTATGAAATAATGAGACTGAATTCTGTGATCTTAGTTTGCTGAATGTTGAGTTTTAATCCAGCTTTTTCACTCTTCTCTTTCACCTTCATCAAGAGACTCATTAGTACCTCTTCACTTTCTGCCATTAGAATGATAACATTTGCATATCCGAAGTTGTTATTCCTCTCAACTTTCATGATTCCAGCTTGTGACTCATCCAGCCTGGCATTTTTCATGATGTTCTCTGCATATAAATTAAATAAACAAGGTGACAGTATACATCCTTGACATGCTCCTTCTTTCCCAATTTTGAACCAGTATGTTGTTCTATAAGTTTTCAATCCAATCCCAAAGAAAGGCAACATCAAAGAATGCACAATTGCACTCATCTCACATGCTAGCAAAGTAATGCTTAAAGTTCTGTAAACGAGGCTTCAACAGTAAGTGAACTGGGAAATTCCATATGTTCAAACTGGACTTAGAAAATTCAGAGGAACCAGCAATCAAATTGTGAACATTCATTGGATTATAGAAAAAGCAAGAGAGTTCCAGGAAAACATCTACTTCTGCTTTACTGCCTATGTCAAAGGCTTTGACTGTGTGGTCACAACAAATTGTGGGAAATTCTTAAAGAGATGGGAATAACAGACCACCTTATCTGCGTGCTGAGAAATCTGTATGTAAGTCAAGAAGAAACAGTTAGAACTGGACATGGAACAACAGACTGGTTCCAAATTGGGAAAGGAGTACGTCAAGGATGCATCTTGTCACCCTGCTTATTTAACCTATATGCAGGGTATATCATGCAAAATTCCATACCGGATGAAGCACAAGCTGGAGTCAGGGTTGCCGGGAGAAATATGAATAACCTCAGATGACACCACCCTTATGGGAGAAAGTGAAGAGGAACTAAAGAGCCTCTTGATGAAAGTGAAAGAGGAGGAAGAGTGACAAAACTGGCTTAAAACTCGACATTCAAAAAACAAGCTCATGGCATCCAGTCCTATCAGCTCAGTTCAGTTCAGTTCAGTTCATTCGCTCAGTCATGTCTGATTCTCTGTGACTCCATGATAGCAGCACACTAGGCCTCCCTGTCTATCACCAACTCCCGGAGTTCACTCAAATTCATGTCCATCAAGTCGGTGATGCTATCCAGCCATCTCATCTTCTGTCATTCCCTTCTTCTCCTGCCCCTAATCCCTCCCAGCATCAGGGTCTTTTCCAGAGTCAACTTTTCACATGAGATGGCCAAAGTATTGGAGTTTCAGCTTCAGCATCAGTCCTTCCAAAGAACACCCAGGACTGATCTCCTTTAGGATGGAGTGGTTGGATCTCCTTGTAGTCCAAGGAATTCTCAAGAGTCTTCTCCAACACCACAGTTCAAAAACATCAATTCTTCGGCACTCATCTTTCTTCACAGTCCAACTCTCACATCCATACATGACCACTTCATGACAAATAGATGGGGAAACAATGGAAACAGTAAGAGACTTTGTTTTCTTGGACTCCAAAAATCACTGCAGATGGTTGCTGCAGCCATGAAAGCATGTTTTGATGCTTGCTCTTTGGAAGACCAACCTAGACAGCGTATTAAAATACAGAGATATTACTTTGCTAACAAAGATCCATCTAGTCAAAGGTGTAGTTTTTCCATTAGTTATGTATGGATATGAGAGTTGGACCATAGAGAAAGCTGAACACCAAAGAATTGATGCTTTTGAACTATAATGTTGGAGAAAACTCTTGAGAGTCTCTTGGACTGCAAAGAGATCAAACCAGTGAAATCCCAAAAGAAATCAATTTTGAATATTCACTGGAAGGACTGATGCTGAAGTTGAAACTGCAGTACTTTGGCTACCTGATGCAAGAAGCCAACTCATTGGAAAAGACCCTGATTCTGGGCAAGACTGAAGGCAGGAGGAGAAGGGGATGACAGAGGACAAGATGATTGGATGTCCATCACAGACTCAATGGACATGAGTTTGAGCAAACTCTGGGAGTTGGTGATAGACATGGAAGCCTGGCATGCTTCATTCCATGGGGTCACAAAGAGTCAGACACAACTGAGTGACTGAAATACTAAATTGAACTGATGTTGTTCCATGTAAAGTTCAAACTGTTGTTTCTTGACCCACATTCAGATTTCTCGGGAGGCAGATAAGGTGTTCTGGTATTTCCATCTCTTTAAGGGTTTTCTACTGTTTTTTTGTGATCCACACAGTCAAAGCCTTTAGCATAGTCAAAGAATTAGAAGTAAATGTTATTCTGGAATCTCCTTGCTTTCTCTATGACCCAAGGGATGTTGGCAATTTGATCTGTGGTTCCTCTGCCTTTTCTAAACCCAACTTATACATCTGGAATTTCTCAATTCATATACTGTTGAAGTCTAGCTTGAAGGATTTTGAACATAAACTTACTAGGATGTGAAATGAGCTCAATGGTCTGGTAGTTTGTGAAATCTTTGGCATTGCACTTCTTTGGGATTTGAATGAAAAGTAACCTTTTCCAGTCCTGTGGCCACTGCTAAAAGTTATTTTTAATGTACGTTTATGTTTAATGTAACCTTACTATCCAGAGTATTTACACAATTCTAGCATTACTTGAGAAGAGAAGGGGCCAATGGTCATTCCCAGGCAGTATAAGGCTGATATAGAGAAAATGTTCTGAACTTTTGGGCTGGAGCTCTGTCCTTTTCTAGGTGGTTCTATTTCATAGCCTTGACACAACAAGATCTTGTCCATCAGCAAAATCATTGCCAATCTGCTTGTTTATCCTGGATTCTGTGCTTTGAATTCCATGAAAGCATTAATTTCATTTTTGCTTCTGGATATATTTGCTAACACTTATTGCCTTAAATGTTTATTTAGTTTCTGTTCTTTTATTACTGGATACCAAATGATGAAACATATTCAGCATATACCAACATTACTGGCCTGAGTTGGTTTTATTTTCAATGCTGTTGACAAGTTCTAATCGAATGTATTTTCAGGAATGCTTATTTGGTATTGAATCATCAAAGCTGTATTCCACAGGGTTTCACTTCTCCAAGGATGCAAATGGAAAAGCAATAAAATTTGAAACCTGTTTTGAACTAAAAGGCAATGTACTTGCACAGCCTGGTAGTAATATTGCTTTAACAATGTTTTCTTATGTGTTCAGTGGATCGAACAAAATGCGTTTTATCAATTTTAATTCTGTAAGAAAAGGCTTACTTTCAGTTCGCTGTAGGATACATCAGTATGGGAGTTTTCTGATGCTACATTAGATGAGGTTTCCATCCATCAGGAGGAGCTGTGATACTCTTCAAAGTCCTCTCCTTGGGCCACCTACCACTTGTTTCTCCTGGGCTTGATTTACCCTTCAACTTCCTCATGAACATTGACTCACCTTGGCTACACTTAGATGTAATATTTCTCCTCTTGTCCTAGGAACTGATGAAAACCTGTCCCAAGTTTCCTTTTTTAAAAATAATAACATTTAATTTAGCAAGTCTAATGAATTATTAGTATCTTAGTGAATCAGTTGAGTTCAGTTCAGTCACTCAGTTGTGTCCGACTCTGCAACCTCATGAACCACAGCATCCTCCCTGTGGAGTCCACTGAAGCCCATGTCTATTGAGTCAGTGATGCCATCCAACCATCTCATCCTCTGTTGTCCCCTTCTCATCCTGCACCCAATCTTTTCCAGCATCAGGGTCTTTTCCAATGAGTCAGCTCTTCCCATCAGGTGGCAAAAGTATTGGAGTTTCAGCTTCAGCATCAGTCCTTCGAATGAACACCCAGGACTGATTTCCTTTAGGATTGGGCTGGTTGGATCTCCTTTCAGTCCAAGGGATTTTCAAGAGTCTTCTCCAACACCACGGTTCAAAAGCATCAATTCTTCAGCTCTCAGCTTTCTTTATAGTCCAACTCTCACATCCATACATGACTACTGGAAAAACCATAGCTATTTCTCCCAGCAATCTTGATTCTAGCTTGTGCTTCCTCCAGCCCAGTGTTTCTCATGATGTACTCTGCATATAAATTAAATAAGCAGGGTGACAATATACTAACTTGATGTACTCCTTTTCCTATTTGGAACCAGTCTGTTGTTTCATGCCAGTTCTAATTGTTGCTTCCTGACCTGCTTACAGGTTTTTCAAGAAGCAGGTCAGGTAGTCTGGTATTCCCATCTCTTTAAGAATTTTCCACAGTGAATAAGAGTTAAGAAATATTAATTAGGATTTAAAATAGCTAAATCAGTGTCTTAAGATGATTCTTACAATATACGGTGAAAGTATAATGAAAGAAATTATATATTGGTGTGCACTTTCATGATAATCCACTCCCTGACTCTGTCTTTAATAATAAAAAGTGAATTGAAGTTTTTTCACCTATTATAAGAAAGTTAAGGGAAGACTAGACATCACCAATGCACCTCAAATGAATGGTGCTGTGTTTGTTCTACCCACACCTAATTTATGTAACAGCAATGATAGTAACTAGTAAAGATATGGTAGAGGTACAGTCTAGCATTAAATTAACAACTAATTAAAACTTGGATCATTAATTTCTCTTTTAAACTTCTTTCTTTATTAATATTCAATATCTGAGAGTCTCTAAAGAACTGAGTTCTTAGTCTCTGGAGAAGTGGAGAGGAAGGATGAGAAAATGGCTCTAACTTATCATTCATGCTTTCATTGCTGTGATGGTTAATTTTAGTTGCCAAATTAGCAAGACCACAGTATCCAGATACTTACTCAAATATTATTCTAGATGTTTCTGTAAAGATATTTTTTGATGAGCTTTAACATTGAAATTCTCAGAGAAGGCAATGACACCTCACTCCAGTACTCTTGCCTGGAAAATCCCATTGACGGAGGAGCCCAGTAGGCTGCAGTCCATGGGGTCGCTCAGAGTCGGACACGACTGAGTGACTTCACTTTCACTTTTCACTTTCATGCATTGGAGAAGGAAATGGCAACCCACTTCAGTATTCTTGCCTGGAGAATCCCAGGGACAGGGGAGCCTGGTGGGCTGCTGTCTATGGGATCGCACAGAGTCAGACATGACTGAAGCAACTTAGCAGCAGCAGCAGCAGCAACATTGAAATTGTAGACTTCAATAAATCAAATTATCATTATAATAAGGATGGGTCTCACCTAATCAGTTGAAGGCCTGAATAATAAAAGACGGATGTCATGGAGCGGCGGCTGAAAGGAGCAACCCCATGTCGAAGGAGTGGTGGCTGGATGGACGCAGGAGGGCCAAGAGGAGCTACTCCACGTGCAAGGTCAGGAGGGGCGGCGGTGAGGAGATTCCCCTTGTTCAAGCTATGGAGCAGCAGTTGCGCTTTGCTAGACCAGCTGTGAAGAGATACCCCGCGTCCAAGGTAAGAGAAACCCAAGTAAGACAGTAGGTGTTACAAGAGGGCATCAGAGGACAGACACACTGAAACCATAATCATAGAAAACTAGTCAATCTAATCACATGGACTGTCTAACTCAATGAAACTAAGCCATGCCGTGTGGGGCCATCCAAGATGGGTGGGTCATGGTGGAGAGGTCTGACAGAATGTGGTCCACTGGAGAAGGGAATGGAAAAACACTTCAGTATTCTTGCCTTGAGAACCCCATGAACAGTATGAAAAGATAAAATGATAGGATACTGAAAGAGGAATTCCAAGGTCGGTAGGTATACAATATGCTACTGGAGATCAGTGGAGAAATAACTCCAGAAAGAATGAAGAAATGGAGCCAACCCAAAAACAATACCCAGTTGTGGATGTGAGAAGCAAGGTCCGATGCTGTAAGAGCAATATTGCATAGGAACCTGGAATGTCAGGTCCATGAATCAAGGCAAGTTGGAAGTGGTCAAGCAGGAGACGGCAAGAGTGAATGTTGACATTTGAGGAATCAGTAAACTAAAATGTACTGGAATGGGTGAATTTAACTCAGATGACCATTATATCTACTACTGCGGGCAGGAATCCCTCAGAAGAAATGGAGTAGTCATCATGGTCAAAAAAAGAGTCTGAAATGCAGTACCTGGATGCAATCTCAAAAATGACAGAATGATCTCTCTTCATTACCAAGGCAAACCATTCAATATCATAATAATCCAAGTCTATGCCCCAGCCAGTAACACTGAAGAAGCTGAAGTTGAACAGTTCTATGAAGACCTCCATGACCTTTTAGAACTAACGCCCCCAAAAATGTCCTTTTCATTCTAGGGGACTGGAATGCNTGACCATTATATCTACTACTATGGGCAGGAATCCCTCAGAAGAAATGGAGGAGCCATCATGGTCAACAAGAGTCCGAAATGCAGTACTAGTATGCAATCTCAAAAACGACAAAATGATCTATATTCATTTCCAAGGCAAACCATTCAAAACCACAGTAATCCAAGTCTATGCCCCAACCAGTAACGCTGCAGAAGCTGAAGTTGAATGGCTCTATGAAGACCTACAAGATCTTTTGGAACTAACACCCAAAAAATGATGTCCTTTTCATTATAGGGACTGGAATGCAAAAGTAGGAAGTCAAGAAACACCTGGAGTAACAGGCAAATTTGGCCTTGGAATACAGAATGAAGCAGGGCAAAGACTAATAGAGTTTTGTCAAGAAAATGCACTGGTCATAGCAAACACCCTCTTCCAAAAACACAAGAGAAGACTCTACACATGGACATTACCAGATGGGCAACATCGAAATCAGATTGATTATATTCTTTGCAGCCAAAGATGGAGAGGCTCTATACAGTCAACAAAGACAAGACCAGGAGCTGACTGTGGCTCAGATCATGAGTTCCTTATTGCCAAATTCAGACTTAAATTGAAGAAAGTAGGGAAAACCACTAGACCATTCAGGTATAACCAAAATCAAATCCCTTATGATTATACAGTGGAAGTGAGAAATAGATTTAAGGGACTAGATCTGATAGAGTGTCTGATGAACTATGGAATGAGGTTCATGACATTGTAAAGGAGACAAGGATCAAGACCATCCNAAATTCAGACTTAAATTGAAGAAAGTAGGGAAAACCACTAGACCATTCAGGTATAACCAAAATCAAATCCCTTATGATTATACAGTGGAAGTGAGAAATAGATTTAAGGGACTAGATCTGATAGAGTGTCTGATGAACTATGGAATGAGGTTCATGACATTGTAAAGGAGACAAGGATCAAGACCATCCCCATGGAAAAGAAATGCAAAAAAGCAAAGTGGCTATCTGGGGAGGACTTACAAACAGCTGTGAAAAGAAGAGAAGTGAAAAGCAAAGAAGAAAAGGAAAAGATATAAGCATCTGAATGCAGCGTTCCAAAGAATAGCAAGAAGAGATAACAAAGCCTTCCTCAGCAATCCATGCAAAGAAATAGAGGAAAAGAACAGAATGGGAAAGACTAGAGATCTCTTC